>RJWM01013997.1:0-51887 GCA_004363535.1 Dasyprocta punctata | reverse complement strand
TTTTCATTCATTATAGATCCACTTTAACAGCCTAATCATCTAGTAGTAAAGTGGGGTGGGGGACAAGAAAAGATAGAATGGCAGAACAGAGAAATTACTGAGAGAGATTAACAGTATTGTCTTACTTTTTTCTCCTTACTGAGACAAAACACTCAACACCCAGTTAAAGGAGGAAGGATTTATTGTAGCTCACAGTTTGTAGAGGTTTCAGTTCATGGTCAGTTGGCTCCAGGGCAGGATGGCATGGCAGAGGCACACTGTAGAATAGGCAGAGGGCAGCAGCAGGCAAGCAGCAAGCCGTGAAATAGCAAGTGACAGCAGCAGCCCCCTCTCTGTTCCTTATACTCCATCTAGGCTACTGGGAGGGTAGCACTCACACCCAGAGTGGGGCAGCTGTAATGCTGGCATTGCACTGTGAATCAATCCCAGCATCACATCCTTAATCCCAGCACCACACACTTTAGATCCAGCCAGTTCTACAAAGCTTCACCTATGACCACATGTAGCTTTGGGGGGACATCTAGATAGAAGCCATAACCAGTGTGATCCATTATAAAGTATTGCCTAAAGCTTTTATTTGGTGCACTTCTCCCCAAGGAGTGAAGTGAATTCCATATCCAGAAATATCTGAAGAATTCTGTTTAAAAGGTAGTAAAGAGAAAAACTAGAGTCGTTAGTGGGTATTATATAGGACTTTATGCCCCTATTGTATTTCTACTGTATATTGCACCTGTGTTAAAAAAGAAAACCCGATTGTACATTGCATCTAACAAACTCATCACAATGTTTACTTTTGACCTTTCTGGAAAACTTTACAGCTTCAGCTTCTCTGTGGTTCTATGAAGAAATTCTCCTACCTTGTGTTTTCCACTGTTCATGAAATACAAGATTACAAGCATTTTTAAAATAGGACTAATGTCCCAATGCTAAATGCGAAATCATTAGAAAATAATTTAACACTGATTGTCTATTAATTTGTTTGTCTTTCCTTGTTCTCCAGTTCCTTGTTTTTCTTATCTTGTCTTCTTTTGGGTAATGTGTCAGTTGCTTTGTCAACTTATTTGTAGACTGAATCCAGATAGACAGCTATTGATATGATCGAAGTTTTGTAGAATCATCCCTAAATCATTTAGAAACTTACTTGCCTCATAAGAAAGTTTCCAAAAGAAAACTGGAAGAGATTTTTAAAAAATCCTCATTTTAGAGGCCCATTATGTAAATGTTGAGAAGGAAAAAAACATTCAGACCACTTTTAGAAAAGCCAGTTGAATCCTTGCTAAAATATTTGGTTGTCAAGCTAGACTCAGTCCTGTATGTCTCAGGACAAGATCAACAATGGAGATGAAGTAATGAAAGGCTTAAATTTATTAACTCTTTTAATTTAAGTTTTTACTATATATAAAATGCTTTTCTGCTAATGTAGTCACTAACCATCTGGGAACTGAAACTGTATCTATGAAAGAGCATTAGTGACCTTAAAGATGAGAAGTAACTATAAAACAGGGGCTGGTGGTTACTTCTCTGATATCCCTTTTATCCGATAGAACTCTCTCCTTATTTTTTTTTAAGTCTTTTATTTTTCTAGTTTCTCTTCTGTTTGCTCCTTCATCCTTGCTGTTATCTTTTTAGAGAGACCATCTCAATTTTTCGTGTGTGTCTTCAGTACTCTTTTCTGGGTTATACGTATGAGAGGTACTCGTTGTTCTTGACTTACAATTATAATGACTAAGTTTGATATTTTATCTTATGGAAAAGGAAGAATGTATTAAAATCCAAGAGATGCTTTCAAAATTATTAGGAATTCAGGGCAATGCAGAAAGGTAAATCACAAAATCACTGACAAAATTGATTCTTACTCAAACCTTTGTCGTTTGTGTGTAGATCTGAGTTCCTCACCATCAACATGAATGGAAGTTTTATTGCCTGAGATTTCTAAATTACAACATAAAACAGTAAAATGAGGTGACTAAAGAGGGTTTAAATGATTCACCATTTACAAAAGACAACTAGAAATTATGGTGTACTTAATAAGTTTGAAGAAAACCTAAGTGGAAGGCTATTTTCATCTTGAACTAAAATTATCACAGCTCTGAAAACAGAATCCTTAAATACATTTTAATATTACAACATGCTTTTAATCTGAGAAATTATAGAAAAGAATCAAGAGCATCCTTCTGTTCAACAAGAGTCACATTTTTGTTTCCTTTTACAATTCAAGAGTATCAGAATTCCCTTGAAGGTTCATCACCTGCAAATGCATCTGAAAGTTCTCATAAATTGTTAAAAATTGGACATGAAATCAATATTTCACTTGTTTTTATCAGTAACTTTAGAAAAGGTTGATTTATGAAAGAGAAAAAATCAAGAAGGCAAAAACAAGTCTAAGGGAAAGCAAAAATAGAATTACAAAGGGAAATATATTGAGAGACAGGAAGATAAGCCTCAAGAATGGAAAACTCCAAATGTGGAAAGCACTATGTGAATAGTTGTACTGGTAGTAAAATTGCCAGTGGCAGTGGCTCAGATGATCACCTAAAAGCACATGCAGAAATTCTGGAGACATTGGAGTCAGAAGACGTACAGTAAACTCAAGAAGATGAGTTTTAAATCCTGAATTCCAAGGGAAGTGGCGATTTTACTTGGAATTCCAAAGAACAGTGTTATAGGCAAGCCTGGCATTCAGAAGAATTAAGGTCATTTAATGTCCCCTTTGGAGGAAAGTAGTAACTGGTGGGAATATTCATTCATTCATTCATTCATTCATTCATTGCCATTGATTGGGTGTGAGTGGGAAAGAATCGTGATGGGCGTGCCTCAAGGCTGTGGAACTATGTCAGAAACTGAGGATGAAGAAAGGGGAGAGACCAAACCTTGAAGGTCATGCTCCCCACTAATCCATTGAGTGGTGACAACCAAAGGTTTTCACATTGGAGAAGGACAGAATCAGATTTCTTGTTCAGAAAGTCTTGGGCTTGGTTCAGATTGCCAGAGGGGCAACCTGGTAATACTGGGGTTCTGCCATGGGGGAGTTTAGGTCATAGTGGCCATGAATGGACAGGACATGGATCTGAGAGCATGAGGAAGCAAAGATGACCAAGAACTTGGATTTGAGATTCTGGGCACTTTCCCTTTAGGCATTGACCCAATTTCCCTTATTTCTATGACTTGGTCCCTTGTTTCTCCCCCAACCTCATGTCATGTCACCTTCCCTCTGTGCTACCTTAGCTCCAGACAGTGGTTTTCTTTTAGTTCTGTGAGATACTACACTGTTCCTCACCTCAGGGCCTCTGCCTGGGCTATTTTATCTGCCTGGTGAACTGTTCCTACTACCTGTCACCTGCCTAGGGTCCATTCTTCCTTCCAGTCCTAATTTAAAGTGGCCTCTTCAGGAAGGTCTTCCCTTCACCTTACAGATATGTGTCATATCACAGTGATTAAGAGCATAGTCCTGGGTCTGCCCTGTTTTGGACTGCCTGGTGACTTCTCAGGCTGTGCAGATAACTTTCTGACTATAGAATGTCCTCTCTTTCTGTGCCCACAAAGGCCACCAGGCCATTAGTTTGACTATTTTTCAAAAGCTATTAAGTTATCTACCAAAAAAACTGTTATAAATGTTATCTCTTACTGATACGTGTAGAAGTTACCTTGACTCTTGTTAGTAAACATTTTAGTAGTATGCATGTTTAATATTGGAAGGCTTTAGTTTGTGATCAAGGAAACAGATTTGAAACAGTCATTAAGCTTTTGTTGTAATTTTTTGGTAAACCACAATTCACCTTTCATTAAAAAATAAACCTCCCCTCTGCTCTTCATTTTTTTTTCTTTTTTAAAATTTTACTTTAAAGAGAATAAAAACCAAACAAAATGAAGCAGACTAAAGCCAATCAAAACAAAACAATAAAAGCAGTATAGAACTTCAAAACAAGATAATAGGAAATCAACAATGGTTACCATAATATATCTTGTTATCTTCAAAATACCTGCCCATACCATTAGCCATAACAAAATCAAACAAAACAAACCAGAATAAAACCAAACAAGACCAAACAAAAAACAAAGCAAAAACAATACAAAACCATGAAAATAATGGAGGACTTCAAAACAAGGTAATGGGAAATTAACAATGGCTACCATAATGCCTCTTGTTATCTTCACAATAGCTGTCCAGACCATCTGACACAGGCATGTAAAATTAGTCAAACAATAAAAGAACTAAACTGTATCTTTACTTCAGTTGTTATCTTTTCAGAAATTTGAGGTGTGTGACCTCTAATTTCTACTATGTCTATGCCTCCTGAACTTGTTCTGTGTGGGCTGGAGGTATGAGATTGTATTTTGCTCCTTTGTTTTGGCATTTCCTGTGTTCCTCCAAATCAGCCCATTGCTGCATCCTGGGTGCTTTCTGAATTGGCAGCTGGTCCCTCGGTGTAGTGAATTGGACTAGGCACCTGGGTTCCTCAGATCCAGGGTTCCTAGAGTGGTGGAGAGGCATGGGGCTGTGGTTCACTGATGGCCCCCTGATGGTGGTGGGGCCGTGGTGCATGGCTTCTTCTCTGGGCCAGTGCTGGCCTTGCCTATTTCTCTGGGTGTGGCTTCTTCCTATTAAGTCCATTTGTTCACAGGTTTGAGTTAGTTCTGATATTTCTTTGCTAATGTTTTGTCTAATTGATCTGTCTCCCTGTGACAATGGGGTATTGAGGTCTCCCATTACAATTGTTTTATTGCTCTTTTGATTTTCTAAGTCTACCAATAGTTGTCTTATATAGTTCTGTGCTCTGGTATTAGGTACATATATTTTTATGATTGTTATGGAATTTGTGCTGTCTCCAGCTTTCTCATTGACCCCAATTAATATTGTGTTATTCTTCTTTGCTTCATATTATAGCTATTGGATTGATTTCTCATGGTGTCTTGCTATTTTTAAGATATCTTTCTTTTCATGATCACTAGTTGCAGTTCTGTTTTTAAAATCTGAAATTCTATCCTTTCCTTCAATCTGTTGCATATACTTTCAATGGAGGTTTTAATTTCCTGGATCTCTGTTTGGATTTGTTTCATAGATTCCATTTCTCTCCTATGTGGGGCATTTTTTATTTTCATCTTTTTCTAATCTCATCTATTCATTTTATTTGTGTCTTTTCTTAATGTCTTTGATTTTAAGCATCATTTCTTTTTGTATTTAAGATATCACTTTTTTCTATACCCTTTTCCACTTGTTTTTTCACTTCTGTTGTTATCATTTCAGAAAGTTCCAGTGTTTGACTTCCAACTTCATGATAGGTTTTTCTTGGCACGGTAGAGAGGCACAGGAGGAAAAAAGAAAAAGGCCTTTATCGCGGGTATGCAAGGACTGAAGAAGAGTACAAGAACCTTCTGAGGCAAACAAAGAAGATGTGAGCTTTCATTAGGTTTGATGGAGGTGGAGTTTGATGGGGTGGGCAGAATGACATAGCAACAGCTGATTGGAAGAATGCTGGTGCAACTGTGAAAAGTGGGAAGTTCAATTTCAGACTTGGAAGAAGAAGGGGGAAGTCAGTATTGAAGTGACAAGCTGTTGCTCTAGGGCCCAGTGCCATGTTAGGTAGGTGCCACACTGAGTTTCATATGGGCAGAACCCATCATTCCCATCTTTTGGTTGTTAAGGGGTGATGACTTTCTTAGACTACTTCCTGCTGACAAGAGGCATTGTGGTGGGGGCTGTTGTAGTCATTGGGATGATGAACTGGACTCATGTAGAAGATGGTCCAAGGGATCTTGGCCAGGATAAGGAGTTGTCTGGTAGTGAAGGCCCACAATCTGGATTAAAGAAATCCTGGCTATGACGACTTGCTGGACTGAGAGATGGCTGATGCAAATCTTCAGTTCATGTTGGAGAAGTTCCTTTGCTTTGGCATGGACTCATTTTTCCTGGTGTCAGAAGAAGCTGAGATTCATCACCATTTGGTACAACAGTTACTGGCCCCAGGATATCTTTGCTATCACCGACAAGTATCTCTTGAACTTCAGCAACATCTGACATTTGGTCAGGTTCTCCATCTGTTAAACCTGCCTCCATAATGGAAGAAGGTAGATTTTTATGCCTCTCTTCCCATTAGTGTTTGGCCATCGTGTATGTCTGGAGACCTAGTGTGTAGCCCCTGAGAGGTGCCACAGGAAGTTGTCTCCTCGGGGATCTAGGTGGTGCTGGGGGCTGGGCCCTACATGTGTCAGGTCAGACCCCAACTTCTCTCTAGTTAGCTGGAGCATGAGGGTGCTGTGTAGATGCCCCAGGGGTTCAGTGGGCAAGCATGGTGGCAACTCCGGCCCCGTGATTCCAGGCAGGAGCAGGCCCTCTCCTTCCCTCTGCCTGCCCTCTACCAGCAGTGCCAACTGCCACAGCTAAAACTCCTTTTGATCTTCTTGCTCAAGATTGCTTTGGTTGTTTGAGGTTTGTGGTTACAGTGGATTTTGGCATTGTTTTTTTTTTTTTGCATCTTGAAGAATTTAGATGGACTTTTGACAGGGACTGCGATGAGGCTGCAGTGGATAGTACAGGCATTTTAACAAACCAGTTCTTCCAATTCATAAACATTGAATATCTTCTCATTTATCTGTGTCATTTTTAATTCCAGTTTTTAGCATTTTATAATTTTAAGTTTGTAAGTCTTTTACCTATTTGATTATGTTGTTTCCTACATATCTTTTTTTTTTTTTTTTTTTTTGCGGCACCAGGGATTGAACTCACAGCCTTGCGCCTGCCAGTGCAGGCGCTTAAGCCACTGAGCCAAACTCCCGGCCCTGGTTTTTTGAGGCAGGGTCGCACTATGTAGCTCAGGCCGGCCTTGCACTCGCGTTGTAGCCCAAGCCGGCCTCGAACTCACAACGCTCCGCCTACCTCAGCCTCCCGAGTGCTGGGATTAAAGGCATGCGCCACCACGCCCGGCTGTTTCCTGCATATCTTATTCATCTTGTTTTTGTAAATTGAATCATTGTCTCTTAGTTTATTTTTTGTTTTTGAGAAAATAAGTTTTCTTATTGTTTGTGCAGTTTGGTAAACATTTTAGCAGCTTTTGCATCTGCTTCAAGAAAACAAGTGCTCACCTCCTATTCCTCCTTGGAGATACCAGTCTTTTTGTTAGATTTCAGGTTAACTGGTTATCTTGCAACTTTGCTCTCTGATGAATTTTAAAAGTCTAAATTTGTTTTTGCGTTTATTTGTTTTGTAGATTTCCCAGCATATCTTTGTTATAAAGATGAGAGTAAGGCTCTTTCTTGCTTTCTGCTATTTGGAAAATGTAATAAAAATAGTGTTCTCCCAACCCAGAAATTCTCTCCACAAAGGAAATAGAGAAAGAAAACATTTTATATTGACTTCTGAAACTAGAGCAAGGTGTGCATTCCAGGCAATGTGCTAGGAGATTGCAAAGGCAATGAAATCTCACTGTAACCATAAACAACACATTATATGCAACTTTTCAAAAGAAATGACAGCTAGTTCTCAAGCAAAACAACTTGATGACAGATATGTCACGCATGGGCCATCCTAACTTTACCTTTGTAATAAGGTGACTACATGTGTTAGCTAATTACCTTTATGTGGAAGGACAAAAAATTTCTCATCTCTTTGTGACACGAGGTAGGTAGTTTTGCATTTTGAGGAAAGGAGCCTACAGAAGTTCAGCTCCTACTTTTCCACAAAAACCAGTAGACCAGACAGGGACACGGTTTGCCTTGAAGTTTGCATTTTAAAGAGATGGTTATAGGATTCTGTGGAGATAAAGATAAAAGACATTCCTGAGGCTGGTGAAAGGCCTATTTAATCTATAAAAGGACTTACATACTACATTTCAGAGAGATGGGAAAGTACTTACACGTTTTCTAAGGTAAATGCTGTGAGGAAAAGGAGCCTGTGGGAAAAACCTCCCCATTTTCACCAGGTGGGATGAAGCCTCTGAGTTTCAATTCCTATTTGTCCTTTCATTGTCTCCTAAGCAGAAGCTGATGCCTCTGCTAATTTGATCATGAAACTGTCTTTCCATGACTTCCAGGAACTATTGCATTTCCTTCACGTAAGTATTTTCCTCCTAGGAGTTCAGACCCTTGTGGGATTTGAGGGTCCTGAAGTCTGTATTTCACAGTGTATGGTAGAGCTGCCCTGTAGAAGCAGAAATGAGCCCAGAACTGCAGCTCGGTGCCCAGTACATGGTCCCATTCCTGTTGGTTATGTACAATTATTGGGAATTTGGGTCCTAACACCGTGATGTCCTGTCACCTCCAGGAACTGGTGGTGTGCCTCAATTCCTTGTGTCTTTGATGAAAGGGTTCGGACAGGATGCATAGGCCATTGCACAGAGCACAGATAGAATTAATTGCAAAATGGTAGATTTTCAGAGTGTGTGTGAGAGAGAATACACCTCCAATCATAAGGTGGGCAAGTGCCAACGTGGCTGTTGCTCTGAATGACGTCTCTGGTTATGGGTATGTGATTAACTGGATCTTTGAAGGAATATCCTTTCTATCCTCGGAGGTCACTGTTCTGGTTCAAATAAAATGAGCTGTGTTTGCCAGCTTCAGAGAGAAGTGGGTCCCTATGTACCCCTTGGGGGTAGGCTCCACGTAGCTCGCTTTGAGACCCTAAGATTTTTCTAACTCCTCACCTGTGGTCTGGACTTGTGCAGACACTGGACCCATCAGTATGTGCAGAAGATGTTACTTTCTCTTGAGCCAAATTCTGAAGCTGCAAGTTCGTGTGGATTTTACCGGTAACTAACACTTAATGAAGGGAAGGAAAAGCAGTGTTTACCATGCCTTCTAATTAGCTCCCCAACTGCCTGTTTCCAGCCTGCTAATCACTTCCTGTTCAATACTGTGCAGCAGGAAAGATTAATAATAATAATAAAGTCAAGTGTAACCTAGTATTTACCACATGCTGAGCATTCGTTTAAGCTTTTTACACATGTCGATTTAATTTGCCTCAACTCTAAACAAGGAAACTGATCAAGGCCATGCAGCTGTGAAGTGAAGGAGCTGGGATTTTAGCTGCAGGATCCATATTCTGGTGCCTTGTGATAAACACCTAACATCCCCAACAGTGCGGAGAAGACCGAAAGCTCTTGCTCACACCCCTTTGCACGCTGCCCGCTGTGTTGTTTTTCTGCTTTCCTGCCCATCCCTGCCCTGGTCAGGCTGTTCGCACATCTCAGTGTACACCTGGAAGGCTGGCGTTTGCTTCTTTCTCTTCCTCACTTTGAATTCCCCATCTTCACTGTGGCCTCCTTGATGCTTCTCAATTAAAATGAGGTCACCTTTTATAATCCTCAGCATTCAGTGAGGAGTTTTCCTTCTTGGCATCATCGCGATGTGTGATGTTTCTGATGATCGATTGTCCATCGTGTCCACGGAACTGCAAGATGTACTGTACATGAGTAAGAACTAAGTTCCCCCTAAATTTAACCCTAGGGCCTAGCAAGACTGTCCTGGCGCACAGTGCAGTGGGAGGGTGGGATATACCCACCGCCCCTCATCCGGAACATGGAACTGTAGGGAATGTAACTTTCAGTGGAATGAGAAATTAAAGATGTAGAATTTAAAATGAAAGAAGATGGCTTATTTGGAAAAAAAGATGGAAAAAGAAAGAAGATAGACAGCTTCCTTGGGAGGGTGAAGGGCGTCGGAGTTGAATGTCCCCAAGCTCTCATCCTTGGCTCCTTTCGTTTAGGAGGAGTGAGGCTTCATCCCCATGTGGGCGCCTAGGGGTCACTGCCTTCTGATTGGCTCTGTCCCAGTCTCTGATCCTAACCTGGGCATGGCTGCCTTCATTCTGTGAGCCTTTTGGTTTCTCCCTGTCCTTTTGTGATGGAGAAGTGAGGGGCATTATAGGCAGGTAGCTTAGACTTACTGACTATAAAAGGGACATGTGTGCGTGTGTGTATGTGGTGCAGCAACGTAGTGATGTGAAAGTGACATCATTTTAGCATCACTGCATACTTGTGTTTACATGCAGGGGTGTGTGTGTGCCCTAAGACACGGCATCTGCATGTGGAGAACTGCAACCACTGACAGGAATTGAAATCGCAGACAGAAATACACATTGGGAACCTGAATAGACTTGCTTTGGGGTACTGATGAGATGGCTTTGAGGATGCCAGAGTATGAGGTTTAGAAGGGTTGGTAGTAGTACAAATCTGAGATTTTTAATAGTTTTTATTTTTTTAGTTTATTAGTACATGGATGTTTCATTCCTTGTGTGGAGCTGGTGTTTGTCCATAACACATCTTAATTCCTTTTCCATCCCCTGCCCCTCCCCTTTTGTCCCCTGTACCCACCCCTTGATTCCCTTCCTCTTTTTGGGGGGACACGTTTGCAGTGTGTAATGTTTGCATTCCTTGTGTACAGTTGGGGCGTGCACATAACACCTTACAGGTTAGGGAAGGAAACCAGGAACTCTAGTATTTGTCCTCATTTATATTTCTTTTCTTCCTGTGTTACCGTTTCCCATTTGCCTGTCACTTTATCCTTTATATGTTGTTAGGTGATCAAACTGCCTTTCAAGAACTTGCTCAGATTTTAACTTTCCCAAGAAGTCTTTTCTTTGGTCTCTTGACAGAGTCAATCTCTTACTTTTTATTCAGTCATTTAATGAATAAGTGATTGTTGTGCTTGTTATCCTTCAGTAAAGGTCAGAACCTTTTTTTTTTGCTTTACCTTTTAGATAGGTATGTTCATGAGTCTCAGTTTGAGTTCAGGAAAGGTTAAAACTTGCCTCAGGTTACACATTTAGAAGGTGCCAAAACCAGAACAAAAGCAGGCAGTGTGGATTGTGTTCATTGTGATAGGGAAAAAAAGAACTCCGGCCTGCCTGTCTGGTGTCAAATGTGCTGAGTTGGTGGTCTCACAACATTTAGGAATGAAGTTGCAAATCAAAGAAGGAAGTCAGAGGTTTTTTTTAAAATTTTATTTATTTTTTTATTTTTAAATATGGAGAAGAAGAATAGCTCCTGGCTTTCCAGGAGGGGTCCTAAGTGGGTGGCTCAAGGGTAATTAATTTATGCAGCAAAATCACAACATGGGTGCAACAAGCGACAATCAGTCTGTAGGATCACAAGTGGAGTCACTTAGCTAACGTCAATCCAACGGGGAAATGAGTCATGTAGCGAGGGCACATGAGGAGAGCAAGGGAATTCTTGAAAAGGGAGGAGAACATGAGTCCAGGGGTTCTGGTCACCTGCCTGTCTGAGCAGGATCTGGACCGGGTGTGCTCATTACAGTAGAGTCTCAAGTCGCTTCATTACAGTACAGTAGAATCCCACAGGCCTGGCTGTCATATCCGCATCCTGAGGGTGGGCTCTCATCTGATTTGCCTCCAGCCATAATTCTGATGTCTTTTTATTTTTTGTGCTGCCTTCCTCGAGAGCCCAGTCCCTCTCTGACTGCATATTAACTTCTATCTAACTTAGCTGTCTATAGCAGTAACAGCCCAAGTGATTCCTCTGGAGAACAGCAAACTGGACAATTCTGCTAACAGTAAAATCTGAAATTACTCTAAGAGATCTGCCCAGTGTAACTACTAAGAGTCCATGTGCTCGTGGGATGTTAGTTATGCTTCTTGTGATCAGGCACTTTATCTATCAGTTTATTTATTTTGTGCTACTGAGGATTTAACCCAGGGACTTTGCACTGAGCTACATCCCCAACCCTTTTTAAAAATGTAAATTTTGAGATAGGGTCTTGCTAAGTCCCTAAGTTGCCCATGTTAGGATCAAACTAGTGAGGCTCCTGCCGTAGCCTCCCAGAGTTCTGGGTTACAGGTAGGCACCGCTATGCCTGGCCCAAGCATTTTCAAAGTGAGACATACTGCATTTTAAGGATGGCTCTATTTTTCTGTGCACTGCTTTGGGGGAGGGACTGATTCCTATTATTTCTTTTTCCTAGTGTCTACTACTAATACAAGTGCCAGAAAATATTGAATGAGTGGAGAATACGTATATATGTTTGATAACACATCATAGAGAAGATTGTAAGCATGCCAAAAATTTTAAGTGCCTTCTGCTGGTAAATACCTTAAAGTCATTTAAAATGTAATTTCCTTCACAGTCGATTGAAATGAGCATATTGAGATGATTATTACAATTGCAGGCATGGCTGGAATACTGGCCCCCGAAGAAGTAGTTAACTCGGGTTCACAGGGCTTCAGAGCTTCAGGGCTCTTAGATTTTGTTGACTCTCACTGACTTGTTCATCCACAAGCAAGAAATCTCACAACCAAGGTCATACAGCTCATTAGTGGAGGAGGTACAACTCCCAGTAGTGTGAGGAGTAGATGTCACGGTTGTGTGAGGGGGTGCAGGGAGCCTGGTGCGAACTCTCATCAGCTGTCGTCCTCACTTTATTTAGCCCTTCTTTGGCGAAGTTTTGTAAAAAAAGAAAAGAAATTGTGTGTTCTCATATCTGCTTCATAGGCTTATTATAGGACTAAATAAAATAATTGAAGTATTTAGTGTAGTAAAGTACTTAGTGTAAAGTACTTAGTGTACTCAGTAAATAGATGCCTGTAGTAGTAGTAGCCATAAGAGTAATACCTGTCGTAGAGGCATGGGAATAGTTGAGGTGGCAATAGCAGAAATGAGGGTACATGTATCGGTCACACGGGCTTGTCTAAGTTTTCCTATGCCCATTGCAAAGCTAAGAATCAGGATAAGAAAGCAACGGACTCTGTCTGGAGAGCTTAGAAAAGCAAGCACTAGGATGGTAAGCTTTGAACTAAAAGCGTGAAAGAAAAGTGTAAGTCACCAAATGGGCAAAAAGTGGAGACGTTTTCCTGACCTAGAGACACATGCCAAGGTGTCAGTGGGTGGGCGTTATTTTCTGTGTCTGGATGGAGGATGCTTCTATGGAAAATGTGGAAGATCGGACTAGAAAGCTGCATGGGCGTAGAACCATGGTTGGACTCCTATTCTGTATGAAAGTCCCTGGGAGTTTCTCTTACAACTGTGTTGAGTCATGGAGGAAATTGAAACAGGTACAGGATTTGATTAGATCTGAGTTTTGAAAAGAAAGCTGGAGGCATTGGAGTGGATGGATTAGATGAGCTCCTTTGGAGGAGCTGATAGCTGTTGCAGGGAGACACTGACATCAATATGCTATTTTGAAAGTCTTTTCTTGGAGAGAATTTGCTTTTGATTCAGTCTTCCAGAGAGTTGCATTAAAATGTGAACAGCTGTAAATTACCTGAGTTTGCCGATGCCAGTCACTAAGGAGGTCATCGCTGCAGCAGCCGGGATGTGGTCCCGAGGTTCTGCTGTTCTGAGGGGAGCAGGTCCTTCTTTGGGGATGCTGAGAAGCCCATTGTCTTTCTTGTACTGGGTATTGCTTCATCTTGGCTGATGTAAAATGCAAATATTCAAAAAGAACTATTTTTAAGGAAAAAAAGGTAGAAACTGTCATCAATAAAAATATAAATGGATAACTAATTTAATGATGTATCTTTTATACTGGAGGAACGGAAGCTTTTTTTCCAGCATTGCCTTTTATTTTTAATAATAGAAACATCTAAGCAAGTTTTATAGAATGGGGGCAATGAAATAGAAAATCTAAAACTCAGTCTTGGAGTAACTTTCAGTTGGCTTTAAAGAAAAAAAAAAAGCCTAAAACTAAAATTGGAAATCAGGGCTGGTCACTCACTGAGACATTCAAATTCACGTTGTTGTTTTTCTGCAGGCAGTAGTTCATTTTCCAGTAACTCCTTACACATGAACTACGGAATCAAAGGATGTTCAAGCTGGGTAACATTTTGGTGATAGTTTGTTTCCTGTTAGTCCAGCAACACTGTTGAAGGAATTTTGACCTTTGAGTTACCCCACGGAGACCTGATGTAACCATGAAAGTTTATAGTTAGTGAATATTAGAGAATAGGGGCCTGAAGTGATTACTTCTTGTCTGAGTCACTTTTTGTTGGCATATATTTACATGTTTCTAGATGCTTACTTCTTGGTACCACTGTGTATCCAACCTAGGAACTCATCTCTGGATCCAACAAATATTTTTGATGTTTAGCCTGAGTTTACTCATTGCATGAGTAATGCTTTGGTTTGAATGACTAACCAAGTAGTGACTCCCCCAGATACTGAATACTAGATAGGGTACCTTATTAAGCAAACAACTCCTGCTTTTTTTTTTTTCTTATGAATGTTTTGTTTGACGTACCTGTCGAAAATCATCTCACAGCATCCTGGCAAAACGAGTAAGATGACACTTCTTATATAAGTCTTTAGGAAAAAGTTATAAGTGATACAACTTAAAAATATAATATCTATCACTCTTTTCAAAATATGCAGCGGAGACAAAGAAAGTACAAGCTTCTCTCTGCTGTTTGACCAGTGATTCATTTGTCTTTAGTTGTTGTTAGAGGAAGCTCAGTCTCTAAAAACAAGGTGGGAGGAAGTCAGAGAGACAATTGGTAAAGAAAGAATTTTAAGAGAAAATGGAGAAAAGTTAATCTCTAATCTTTGACAGAATTGCAAATACCAAATTGACTTTCTCCCCAGAGAAAAATTTCCCTTCTAGAACTCTGTTCTTTTCCTAAATCAATCAGAAATAGAACCTCCAATGAAACTAAATATCTGACATTTACCAGAGATCCTGCCCTTAAGTTACAAGTTGAATTCCAACTGATAACAGATTGGTTTTTGTCTTTATATTTGTCATAGAGCTAATCAAACTATAGTATTTGGTATAGGCTAGGAAGTTTATTACTTACCAGTCATCTAAATGTTCAACCTTTAGTACCATTTTGCATGAAACAGAGTAAAAACATTTCTTATGTTTAGGATTTTGAAAAAGAAATCAATATATTGGATATGTGCATGGGACATATTCAGAGGGTTTTTGAGAGGAAATAAGCACAGAATCTTTCTCTGTTGCCCTGATTTTAAACAAGTCAAGTGCTCAGACAAAGTGGGTAGAGGGAGAATAAAAACAAAATCCTACTTGCTACTATAAGCTGGGTTGGAGGATGTGACCTTGTGTTTGCTAGCCAAGTAGGCCTGCTGCAGAAGTTCATAGTTAGTGGAGGCCTTTCTAGCCAGGGACAGGGTGCGGAAGGGCAGCCTCCCATCCCTGGAGAGGCTGAACATGGCCTTCTCACTCAGGTCCCCAGGAGAAAGGAGGATGAGCTGCCTTAAGTCCTCTCTGTATTTCTTCTCATATTTACTCCTCAAATACACCAGTTTGCCTCCTCCAAGGATGGGGAAAAGATAAGAAAGAAGAGAGGAAAAAAAATTGTGTATCAATTGAAACCCCTCCCTTGAAAAGAAAAATCAGGACCAGGGAAAAGACACGCTTTCTAGTGTGTATCCAACGGCACTGATGAACGTAGCAACCAGCCTACAAGCTTGAACCTGACCGAGGGGCGACGAAGATGAAAAGCAGAATTAGGTTAAAATGGGCGTGTGTGTTGGGGGGCAGGGAGCTCTTGTCTCCCTTCTGTAAAGGGCCCCGAGTGACTGTTACACTCTACCTTTATTGACTCAGATTTAGGTACATGCAGTTAGAGGGAAACAGGATTCATCTGCCTCCTACCATCCATAGCACCGTGTCCTAGTAAACAACAGGATCTCCGCTGTATTAACTTTCCCTGTGGCGGGTCAGCAGGCACCCACACTGCCTTTCTCCCTAGTGCTCACAGAAGAGGCTAATTAGGCCTTAATCTTCTTGTCTGGTCTCCCATTTCAAGTGTAGAAAGGTAGTTTTATAGATCGTTTTAACTGGCAGCTGTCTTATAGTTAAATTTTGATTTCTTTTTCCCTTTATGTCTTTTGGGAAAGACAGCTAGAAGGGATGTATGCAGGGGAGAGCTGTTGATTTACTCCAACATAAGCAGTGCTTAGATCAGGTGTATCTCATTCATTCATTCATTCATCCACTCATTGAACAAGTGTTAACTGAAAATTAAGAATATTGTGGGCTCACAATGAGGCAATGGTGCCTAAGCGTAGTAGGTAAAGCAAATACTTCATTGTGTCCAGTGTTGTGCTGTGGTGGTGGTGTTATGAAGAGCTTGTGGGAAAAAAGTGATGTTCAGCTCGAAGGCTGAGAATGAGCTGACCCAGTGTGAGTGGGGAGTGGCGAGGAGGAGGCAGGCAGGGGAAGCTCCAGGATCGGCCCAGGGCTGGGTGGCCCCAGGAGCCAGAGCCTCCCAGTTGAAATTTCGAGCTCTTAGTTGAATTTGTTTGAACAAATCTTTGAATTTATTTAAGCCTTTCAGAAAAAAAAATCTGTTTTTTTGTATTTGTGGTACTTAAAAATAGTGTTCACTCTCTGTAACTGACTTTAACGTTTACTAGCGGTATGCTTTCTCCCATGCCTTCTCTGCGTTTTTCCTCTTTTTTTTTTTCTTTCTGTACTTTAATTGAAGTAGAGCTTGAGGGGAAATACGTGAAATTCCAAGGACCCTACTGATTTTCCCTTATAGCAATAACAATAGTAAAATCTATTATATCATAATAATAAAATAATAGACACATTCTTTTGGTTTTGTTCTTTATTCCTCTTGCCCAATATATCATGTTTACTTTTCCATCTGCAGAATCTATGTTTAATGTAGAATTTTTTTCTCTTCCATCTTTATGTTTTTTTTCCCCATTTGTCCAGATCTTTCCTTCAGAAAAAGAACAATCTGCGTGTTGATTCTCAGTTCCATGTCTTCTGTATAAGCATTTTACCCCTCCTCACGCAGCTCTGTCTTTTTTCCCATCCATCTGGGAGGGTTCCTCAAGCATCCTCTAGGTTGCTGATTGCATTTCATTGCTCTGTAGGATCTAATTCTTGCTGTTTCTAATGCTGATTTTAAAACTGGCTTATATTTTAGGTTCCTTATAATCTGCTGTTAACCCATCCTGCTCTCAAAAGTATTCTATTCTGTTCCTTGATCCGCTATCAATGCAATTCTGCTTGATGGACAGAATTGTGAAGTGGTTAAGAAACCACACTGTGAATGCGGGCTGCACGGGATGCATCGGAACTCTGCCCTTTACTAGCTGTGTTGCCGACTGTAATTTGTGCAACTTGTGCCTCAGATTCCTCATTTGTGAAATGTGGACAGCAATAAAACTGTCTTGTACAGCTGTTGTGAAGACTGAAGAATCAGTTCATTTAAAGCATTTACAGTATTAAGTAGTCAGTAGCTTAGTTTCTAATTACCCTAGAGTCTATGTTTTCCTAAGTTACTCAGAATAAGCATTTGGAATTTTATACAGCTATTGTTACATATATCAATGTGTGTGTGCATGCATGCATTTTGTTTATCAGTCTCAAGATAGCAAGTTCTACTTAATTTTAGTTTTTCTTAATTCTTTCTGAAATCTATTTGGTTGTCCTTAAATTTGTCTTTTCAGTTATTAAACAGTTGGATTACATGATGTGTATCTCTTCCAGTCAAATTTCTGGGGATTTTCAGTATTTGTGGTCTCCTGACCTGAGGACAGAGTCCTTGGTTCTGGGCATTTTAGTGGGGTGGAGCTGAAGGCTGGCTCATCTGAAGCCATCCATAATTCTTCCCTTTTAAGAAATAGGGGATGATGAATGACAAGCTCCAGCCCACACTGCTCCCACAGCTCTTCTGGCTTCAGTTCACATCACTTAGTCCTTTGCAAGGGAGTTGAGCCTCAGTGCTCTCCAAACTCTACACCCCAGATACACTGCATCCGTCTTAGGGACAAAGATACATGGGCAGGAACCAAATCTGGCCATTCAGAAAGTAGACTCATGATAGATGAACAAGACCTCACCTTCCTATTGATAAAGGCTGTGTCTGTGAGCAGCATGTCATAGTGGTGAAGATGGAAATCCTCAACTCTCGAGTGCTGCATCTTTTGATCTATCCGAAGGGAAGGTATAAGACTGTGGTTAGGAATCCACAGTATAAACTCACAAAGCCTTGGTTCAGATTTCAGCCAGTTAGCCCAAGCCAAATCAGTTAATCTCATTGAACTGGAATTTTTAAATACATAATAAATGGACATAAGGAAAACACCTGTTCCATATTTGTGTGGGATTTAGAGAAAGTTCCAACAAATGGCAGCTATGGTTAGCTCGGAAATATCCCTTCTCTACCAGCTCACAAATTGTGAAATTGTTGAGCAGTGGATTTGTAGTTGATGCAAACAATCAGCTACATAAATTAACCAGTAACCAAAAATTCTCCAAACTCTGGATGTTGAGGTCTCTATAGGACAGGCTGACTTTCAGAACACAGAGCCTGCTGGCCCCTCTCTTCTGGGTCCTGCTCTGGCACTGATACCATGACTGCTCTTGGCAAGCTGCGTTCCTGTTATTCCCAAGTATTAGCACTTTTCTGGACAGCAGCCTTTTCCCTGAGCGAAGGAACCCAGACTCCCATCTCCTTGTGATCTCCAGCAACCTTTGCTTTCTTCTTCGTGGTGCATTTCTTCACTTATCTTTGAAACTGTTGGACATAAAAGGACTTTCCTCACTAATACCCCTGGCTCTGCGTTTTAAACACAGAACGTGGTTGTATCTCTTGTGCCCAAGTCCATAACACGCCAAATTCAGTTTAATCCCCTACACTGCAGCAGGCATTTTCTTATACAGCATCTTGTTTTGTTTTGTTTTAGTTTTAAATCTTACGTCTTCAGATACCTTTCCTACATCATAGGTAAGATCCCCAAGCAACTTTCTTTTTTCTCTCCCTAAAACTGCAGACAGAAGCTAGGTATCAGTTCAATTTTAAAAAGGCATTTATATAATTATATTTATATTGTAACTATTATTTCTTGTCCTGCCAGTTGTGCCTCAGGGTTTCATTTGAACTCTAGTTTGGAAATCGGACCCTGGCAGATTATTCTTGGTTATTTCTAGTTTTCAGTGTTGAAAACTTTTTTGAATCTTTCCTTTTGCTTTTACGTAGGCAAATCAAGGATCAGATAAGATATGTTCCAGTGTCATATCTAAGATTACCCCATTCACATTTATGGAATGGGTATTCTTCAGTCTTTGAATAGTGTAAATTTCTATAAACATCTTGAAGGTTAATTAAATAATTTGTAATATTATCTTCTCTTTCAGTTGAATTTTATTCTGTTTCTGAATACTGTCAGAGTTCTGGCCACTAAGATTTGGGAGACCAATGCAGTTGGGCACGACATGAGAAAGCAATACAGGTAATTCCATTACAGGCACCAGGAGAGGAGATATTTTGGGTATGTAGCATAATTAGAGTAAAAGAGTATTACTAGTGTATTATTTGAATATTAGAAGTAAATAAAGAAGCAAATATTATCTAAAATTTTTAAAAGGCTAACTTTGCCAGTGTGTATTTTTGTTTGGTTTAATTATATGATTTCTTTGATATATATATTCATGGGTGTGTTCAACATATAAATAATCCAAAATGTTTTTTAAGGTCTCAGAATATTTTTTATCTATTCTCAGCAAGTTGGTACTTTTTAGAATATGAAACCTGAAAAATCTCTTATGGATGCTCTTAGACAATTTTATGTGCATTTAAAAATATGTCATAACTGAAAATAAATTAAGAAAATGTATTTATTTCACTGTGTCCAGTCTGCTCTCAAAGTGATGTCTACCAAATAAAAAATTTTAAGAACTTTTAAATATACTGCTTAAAGGAGGTCTATTATTTAGTCTTTCATGAAAATGGGAAAATTGAGTGTTAATAATCATCAATCAAAACTTTCAAACTTAATGTATCAATTTGTCCCAATGAACATTTTGGAGATTGTGAATAACAGTGGGCTCTGTCCACCTAAACATGTACAAGCAGTGTCAGGTGGATGTAGCTTAGTCACTATTACCCTTAGATCAGTAATTCTTTGCTTCAGATAGTTATGCAGTGCTGTTTCAGACACAGAGAGGTCTAAACCCTAGTCCTTATTTTGATCTTTATTTAGAAATGTCCTCTAAGTCCTTTGGTAGTTCATTCCTTCTTGCCACGTGGACATCACTTGCTTGTAAGCAGTGGAAAGTGCAGGTATGGCCTGGAGTCTGTCTCTGTAGCATGCCCAGTGTGGACAAACCAGAAGCTGCTAGCCCCAGTTATTTTCAGTGTGCTACAAATGGTAATACCATAATGTGAATCATGTCTAAAGACCTATGCTACGCTAACATAACTTGCCTCCTGTTACATCCCATTGGTGAAGACAGAGACCAAAGGATGATAGAGCAATGGGAGATGTAACTAGCCTTTCATTCCTCTTCATAAGGTGGAAAAGTCAATGGGGCTTGAACATGACCTATTTCTTTAGTGCTGAATGTAAGGTGGTTATTTCTATAGTGACTTTGCACTGAAAAAATGTAGATCAAGGGATTTGAAAACTTTGGAGGTAACAAAGGTTGACTCATTTTAAAATACTGATGGAATAGATAATATTTAAAGTTCACACTTGGGAGATTGCTTTTCAAAGCAATTGAACAGAATTCCATACCAAAAAATTAAATTAGCTACTATTCAGAATATGGAATAATTTTTTAATAATTCAGAAGTTTTGAAGTTGATAATTAGAACAGGCCTAGACTAACAAGAGTCAAGGAAAGTAATTTTCAGCTAAATACATCTTTTCAGATGACTGAAATACATTTAATATTTTTAATATCTGTTTAGTAATAATTTTAGTAATATTTTAATATTGTTAGTATTTCCAAAGTTAAATCACATATAAAAATGTAGTAGAGAATGACTTTTTTTCTGAGAGAAAAAGATTGGCAGACAGCCGGGTGTGGTGGCGCACACCTTTAATCCCAGCACTTGGGAGGCTGAGGTAGGGGGAGCCTTGTGAGTTTGAGGCTGGCTTGGGCTACAACGTGAGCGCAAGACCGGCCTGAGCTACATAGTGCAACCCTGCCTCAAAAAACCAGGGCCGGGAGTTTGGCTCAGTGGCTTAAGTGCCTGCCCTGGCAGGTGCGAGGTTGTGAAAAGATTGACAGAAAATCAAAAAATCAAATCAGTGTACAGTTTCTGAGGCTTTAGGTCGTCAAGCCTCACCTTTTATGTGTGTTTGTGCAGTGCTGGGGATTGGACTCAGAGCTTTGCACATGCTAAGCAAATGCACCACCACTGAACTACAGCTCCAGCCCACAAGTCTTACTTTTTAAGTGGACTTCCGAATATGAAGTTGGTGTTCTGGTCTCACTGATTTTCCTACCATGAATATTAAATTTGTATTCACTTGTTTCTGTACCTTTAAGCTTATATTTCATTCTGCGATTAGCTTTGACTAACACATTCAAACATTCTTGCTAAGATAAAACAATGAAAAAACACAAAATTTCCAAATGCTGACATTGGAAGGAGTTATTAAACACATTTCCATGCATTATATTCTGAAAGATTAAAAACATCTTTCAGAGCTGAGATATTCTTTCCAGCTGAGCAATGCTTATACACAAATAAGAAATGACTTCTGAAAAGTACATGAAACACCTTAGTAGAAACTGTGGTTAAAAGTGGAAGAGAATTAATACGATCAATTTGTAAAATAAAATTTTTTTTGGTGGGGTACTAGGAATTCAGTTCAGGATCTTTGTACTGAGCTACACCCCCATCCTTTTTTTATTTTGAGATAAGTCTTGCTAAGTCATTGAGTTGCCCATGCTAGGTTGGAACTTCAGATCTTCCTGATCAGTTTCCCAGAACACTGGAATTACAGGCATGAGCCCCCACATCCAGCTTACAGCCAGATATTTAAAAACAAAGTCGATGTTAACTGTCAGATTCCAAACAGAGATAATGTATTTCTCCCCTTTTTGTATTACAATGCGATTTCTTTACAAAACTGACAATGATAGAAAATATAAGATATATGAAAAATGCAAGATTCAATGAAAAAGAATCTTTGAATGTTTTGGTTAGTTTGATTTTCCATTCGGTGTTAGACAAAATCACATTTAATGTTTGCTATTTTTAGAATAAATCCAACCCATACTTACTATGCAGTGCGATATTAAAGAGGACAAATTTAAGGTTGCCTCATACTTACTGTGTAATTTTGGGTGAGTCCTTTCCTTCCAAAGACCTTTGTTCTCACTGGAAATGGAATGATAATAGCTTTCTTACTTGGTGATTGTCAGACAAAATGAGACAATCGGAAGGGGCTGCAACAGGGCCACGTACTAAACAGCGAACTGTTGTATTTTCTGAGTGCCTTCCTTGAACCCATAATCTAATACGAGGGAGAGAAGGAGATTGATTTAATCTCTCTGCTAAAGCAGGGAGAGTATTGGTAAACATGCATGTACAAAGTGCAACGTGTATAGAAAAGAGAGAAAGATTAAGTAGCGATTAAGATAGGCTTAAGAGAAATAGGATTTTATTTTATCTCATTAGCTAACTCTGATTCTCTAAAGAAAACCAGAGAATTTCCTGAACCATTCACCTGTGGAGAGATCACCTCGGAATGGAAACTACAAGATCTGTTTTTTGAACAGTCCACCGAATCTCCAAACCATTTGACTGCTTTGGATTCCTCTCATGGTTTTAATCACAGAAGAACGGTTATCATATTTCCATCAAGCCAGAAGACCACCATCATTGTTATGTCCCTCAATCAGTTCAGTGGACAGCTGTGCCTTTTCAGAGGCAAGCTGTAAAGTTGCACAGTGCACACTGGTGATCAGATGGACATTGAAAGAAATCAGTGCCCAGGATTGCTGGGTGCCCACTCTTACAGGAATGGACAAGCAGTGGCCTACATGTGCATTCACTTACACATCCCCTTAACTTGTTCATTGCCATGGCAGACCAAATTCTAAAAAAAGATGTAATCATTGCTCATACAAACACCACACCTCAAATATCATATTGAACTCATTAATAAATGAGAAAGTGGTAAAATATTATAACTGATTCAAAAGAAAACATATGGTCAGATAATGAATGGTGAAAATAATTTACAAATGAATGCAAACCAGCAAAACTTGTCAGTATCTATAGGGCTACAGTCAGTGACATTCTACTGGATATAATCTGTGTTTCTCTGGACAGGAATTATGTGCCTTGCTGTGGTAGGTTAATTTCTAAGATGGACCCCAAGATTCCTAGCCCCTGATGTACATGCCTTATATAGTCCTTTCTCTACCACACTTCACCTTGAGTGTGGGCAAGACCTCTGATGAACAGTTGCGTTTCCCTTGATTAGATCATGGTATGTAGTAAAGGAGGTACATCAGCCTCCCCTTTGATGCTACTGGGCTCCATTCTGGCAGCCTACAGGAGATTCTCCTGCTTGCTTTAAGACAACATCTGATGCACTATGAGAGCCTATGGTTAGGACCTCATGACAGCTTATAGTAATGGAGCGAGCCCTGACCGACAGGCAACAACAGTCCTACAACTACAAGGAATGGAGGTCTTTGAGAAGTCTGAATGAGTTTACATGAGAACCCCAGTGTGAGATAGGAATGCAGTCCTATGTGATTCACTATGCAGCAATAGAAAATGAATTCAATTGTCTTCTACATATTAATTTTTACCTCTATGGGTTTGTGAAGGAGCTGAGTCATAGACAAAGAGACAACCCAGATGACTAAGCTAACAGGATATCCACTAGAAATAGATTTAATTGCCAAATACAGCTTTTCTTAGTCTGCGTGGAAACAAACTGTGCCTGAACTTTTACTTGTATGACCATGTTGCTCTGGTCTGTCTTATATAAGCAATGTACGATTGGCTCTGTTGATGCTGTCATAATCAGAAGTTAACTTGAGTTTGAGAACAGTCTCCAAGGAGTTTAACTTTCATCCTAAAGAATGGAATGTAATTGTCCTTTCAAAGTGAGATTAGATAAGATTTTTAGGGTTTTGCAAGTGTAATTAATACTGACTTTTTGTACTGAATTGTATTGAATTGAAATGCCTTGAAGAACATGTAAAATATTTCTAAGAGTAGATGAATTTTAGCTGAATGAAACAAGCCAAATGCTGCCTCTGAAAGTGAGGGTAGCTAATGTGAGTAGAGGAAATCTTTTTTCAATTTCAAGCATGGGATCTAAAAAAGACAACAGAAAAAATGCTATTTAACACTTTATAAAAATAGTATCCTATAATCAAGAAGACTAGAAATGAGATGAGAAGGGATACTAATTATACTAATATATATGCTGCTACATGCCTATGATTCCAGCATTCTGAGGAAGCTGAGGCAGGAGGATCACAAGTTTGAGCTTACCCTGGGCAATTTAGGCAAAGCAGATATGACAGAGGGACGTTACAGAGAAGAGACAGTCCATGGCATGGCAGGCAGGAAGCAGCAGTCTTTATTCTGCTTTCCCTTTTATTCCAACTGTCTCAAAAAAAATTTAAAAAATCAACTACATAATTTAGTATAAAAGTTATAGAAAGAGGAGGAAGGACCAATGAAACAAAACAAAGCAAAACACCAAACCAAAAAACAAGAACTAGCAACAGTGACAGGGTCCAAAGAGATAGAGAAGAGTCAGGTCTTGCTGGCTGTGCTTCAGTTTTCCCCTCAAGCTGCCTCTACTGGAAAGCAGACTAGATTGATTAATAAAAAGGCTTGCTCTTCTCTTGCAGGAAACTTGCCAAGTCCACGCTGGTCCTGGTTCTGGTCTTTGGCGTGCACTACATAGTGTTCATCTGCCAGCCGCACTCTTTCACGGGGCTCTGGTGGGAGATACGCATGCACTGTGAGCTCTTCTTCAACTCCTTTCAGGTAAACCCTCTTGCCTAGTCACTGGGTCCTTGTTGGAGGCTTTTTGTTTTCCCTGGCAACCTTCTCTGCCTTCTGACTTTGATTCAGTCAACTTCCGGGGGCCACAAGAGGGCGCTGTTCTCTGGTGCTTGTAGAGTTCCTTCCTGTGGTGGTCAGGATGAGTTTGACCTCAGCAGGGGCAGCTTGGGAGCTGTTTCTTATCCCAATAAGCCTGGTCCTGAAATAAGCGGCAGATTGTTGTGAAGTCTGTAACTCCTGCAGAGCAGGGTCCTCTGCTTTTGCATATAAAAAAAGAAATAATAGTAAAAGATTCAGGAAGGGAAGATGGAGAAAAAAGGGAAAAGGAGAGAAGAAAGAGGCTGCTGCATACCTTTAATCTTCTTTGAACTGTGATGACTGTCACCTCTCATATGGATGGACCTCTGCCCTGCCCCTTCCTGCCTCTTAAATGTAGTCCATGCCAATTGTCTGAAGAATCTTAAAAATATACTTTTGGTTCTATCACTTACTTGCCAGAAACAAGCAGAGGTTTCCTGCTGCCCTCAATAAATCTCGAATGCCACTGTCCAACATCTGTAGCTCTGTGTGATGTGAATTCTGTCACACCTTACTCCACGGAGCCATGCACGTTCCAAACACCCAAACCCACGGTTTCTGTTTCTCAAGTGGCTTACACTTGCTGTACCCTTTGCTTGCAGTGTTTCCCCCCTGATCACTACACAGCACATCTAGTTTCTTATTTTTGTCACTCAAATGAGCTTAAATGTCAGAGAAGCCTTGCTGAGTTCCTCATCTAATCTATCCACTCCCTTGTTCTGACAGCCTTTATTTTGCCAGTTTAACCCTCATCACCTTGTCTTTCTCATGTGGCTGTTTGTGTTTTGATCGATGTCTCTTCTCTTCCTGAGTTGTTTTGTTTGCATTGTTAACCCCTGCCATGCTAACCAGCTCCTAGAATGCTGCATATCCTCAATGGAGATTTTTGAGTGAATGAAAAGATTCTTTGTGTTTTTACCTTGGAATATTCTATGTCTGCATTTCTAGCATTTCTAGAGTATAAATATATTTTACCAAGCAAGGCATGGGCATTATGTGATTGATGAGTGGTAATATAAATGAAATCAGAATAATGGAAATCATTTCTTTATCTTAGGGCATTTTATTCATTTGTTTGACTTAACTGACACCCAGGAAAGATCTCAAACAAACTTAGTATAAACATAAGGATTTGGAAATATTAGGAGGGAAAATAATTTGCATAATTTTCTGAAGGAATAATTAAAAGCTGGGTTTTAAACTTAGACTTTTGACCCAAGATACTTCAATATGGTGAGCTTTTAGAACTGTCAGTGGGCTCACATTCTTTTCTGTTCTGCAGGGTTTCTTTGTGTCTGTTGTCTACTGCTACTGCAATGGAGAGGTGAGTGTGAAGGAGCCCTGTAACACTGCACAGGTCTAGCTTCAAATAAGCTCGTATTGTAGTGCATTTTGTAACACAATACCTGAGCCTGGGTTATATATAATGAATGAATGGAGGTTTATTTCTTACAGTTCTAAAGCTGGAAAGACCACGCTCAAGGGGCCCACATCTGGCAAAGGCATTCTTACGGGGTCATTCCATGGCAGAAGGCAGTGGGGCAAGTGTGGTCACAAATGCTAGAGAGCAAATCAAGAGACCAAATTCACAACCTCAAGCATTTTCCTAATTGGTATCAATCCATTCATGAGGGTGGTGCTCTTAAGACCTAAATAACTCCATGGATCCCATTTCCTGATGCTGTTGTATTGGAGATTAAGTTTGCAACACAGGGATTTTGGGGAAACAAAGTTGAAACCATATCAGTTTATAAATGGTCAGCATAATGTGATCTGCATATCTTTAGAGGACTCCAAGAATTTATAACATAGAATGGGTGGCAAAATGGGAAATATTTTAATTATTTTAATCATAACTTTTTTGAGAAAGTGAGCATTAATGTAAATAAGCTAAGGCGTTATCACTGTTAAATGTCAACTCAGTTGCATAGGCTCATATTGAAAAACAACTCGTTGAAATACAAATTGATATGTGGCCAGTGAACTTCATATTATAGTTAGTACTGAAACTTATATGTTCCATTTCAAATTATATTAGAAACTCAAGTATGTTTTCCTAGGACAAATCTATTAGAATATTTTTTAAACAACAAGCTGGTGATGTGACAATCTTAATTCATTTAGGAGATGACCAAAGAGAAGTGATGACACGTTGGATGACACGTTTTACCTTGTGATGTGTCACCTATGCTGTTGGATGAGTCATCACCTTCTCTCAGATTTTCAACTTGCTGCAACTTGCTACTTATTATTGCTGTAGATCACCTGACACATCTGACCACATTTAGAGTTTGTGTATTATCTCAGTTACTTTTCTGTTGTCGCTGGAACAAAATATCCAACACCCAAAATGAAGGAAGGAAAGGTTTATTTAATTCATTGTTTGTGGAGGTTTCAGTCCATAATCAGCTGGCTCCAAGGCAGAGTGGTACTGCGCCGGGGCAAGACCACAAGGCAGCAGCCAGCAAAAGCAGCCAGAGCAAAAGGGGGAAGAGCAAGTCTCTTCTCCTCCCTTATAGTGTACACAGGCCATGCCCACCTCCAGGGTCAGCCACCCCCACCTCCAGGGCTGGTGTAGTGCTCACAAAATCTCTGTGCCCTCCTCTTGCACAGGATGAGGATATTTACAAAGTAAGGGCCCTGGCTCCCTGCTGAGTCTCTCAGTTAGACTTCTAAACTTTCTCAAGTTGACACAGTGTATCAACCATAACAGGTCTCCACAGAAAGAGGTGAAATTGAATAGTAACCCATTCATTTCCTGCATTACTTGTGCATTGTTTTCACCTTATTTTGCAGAAGGGGTGAGTAGTATGGGTGTTTATTTTTGCCAAGACGAATGGGTGGGAGTTTGCTTCCCAGGTTTCTATAGCTTCTCCTGGAACTTTAGAAAAAAAAAAAAAAACTTCCTTTGGGAAATTCACAGTAGCAGTAGAATTTAATCTTCAGTGGAAAGATTGGCAACAAAAGCCCTGCCCAACTGAAGGCACATGTGCAGGGCCTGCATTTCTGTTTTACCAGCCTTCTTTCCTCATTTCTTTTCCTGCAGTTTGCCTATGCAAATTATAGTGTGGCCATAAAACTTCAAGTTGAACAGTTTCTTCCCAATTACAGTGTCTATCGTACATTTTGGGTCCTGTTTACTTGTTCAGGTTCTCACACTAGTGAGACTATGTGATGTTACTCTCCTATTATCTTGTTTTGAAATTTTGTTTTTTTCTTCTTTTATAATAATAAAAACAATTTCAAGTTGAATTTCTTCCATGTCACTCCTCTCTTTCAGCTGTTGTCAAAGACCCAGCCATTAGTTGGAGTGGTGGATACAGATTTCATTCAGGAACTACTGAGAGTAGGGGAAAGAACTGAGCTCATTTTGATTTAGGCAAGGGGGTGTTGTAAAGGGAGAAAGGGATGGAAGGCATTTAGGGGCTCAGTAGAATCAGGGAAGGGAAAAAGTACAGAGCTGGTCCATGTGGATGTAGTTAGACCATCTGGGTCTGTAGCTTAGCTGTTAAAGCTGGTTTTCTGTCCTCGTGGGTATCTTACCTGTCTTGAGGATTACAGCATGAAGGAATGGCTCCCTGACCCTTGAGAGAGAAGGTTCTGAGTTGCCAGAAGTACATATTTACAATGTGAGCCCTTTCTGGTAAATGTTCTAAGAAAGGAAGTCAGGGAGCTGTTATCAGGTGTGTTGGCTAGAACACACGGTGGATTTTCCCAGGTAGGTGTTTAAGAGTTGGGTCAGGTCTCAGTAGTGTAGGGATTTGGATGGACTTACCCCATGCAGAGAGCTCTGCGGTTCACAAGCCTGTGTTTATCTCTTATTTCTCCTCCAACTATAATCCTTTTTTTTCTCCCCCAGATCAGATATTTCAACTTCTATTTAAATACTAGTCTTGGACAAGTCCCTTGGACTCTCTCTAAGTCTGTATGTGCTCATCTCCAAAAATAACACTCATCTGAAAGGTTTTTTGAGATTGAGAGGGAATACATCTCTGCAGTCCCAGGCACATAGAGGAATCTCAGTCAGTGGTTATTACTATAGTTTAAACATCACTGTAACAAGATTGCAGGGTCTCTCTTATTCGTTCTGACACACATCATGTTTTTGGTGGTTTAGGTTCAGGCTGAAATGAAGAAGATGTGGAGTAGGTGGAATCTGTCCATTGACTGGAAAAGGACGGCCCCATGTGGCAGCCACAGATACGGCTCGGTGCTCACCACCGTGACACATAGCACCAGCAGCCAGTCACACATGGCGGCCAGCACTCGCATGGTTCTCCTCTCTGGCAGACCCGCCAAGATGGCCAGCAGACCGCTCGACAGCCACGTGACTTTACCTGGCTATGTCTGGAGTAATTCGGAACAGGACTGCATGGCAGACTCCATCCACGAGGAGACGAAGGAAGGTAGCAGGAAGCAGGGAGGTGATATTCCAGTGAAGCAGTCCTCCAGGCCATTGGACTTCACCCGAGAGGCAGAGGAATGCAAGGGAGAAACCGAGGTCGTCATCTGAATCAGCATTCCTAGCTTTCACAGGACTGATGGATCTGGTTGGCTGGCTTTCCTCTACTTGAGTGTGAAGGCTGAAACATTCAGGGTTAACTGAAATATTTTCAGGCTACATGAGTTACTTCCTGTCCTTTGACACAGAAGAGGGAGTACTGGTGTAATAACCCTTCGTGGCATCAAATTCTTTTCTAAATTGACTTGCTCTATGTTTTTTTTTTATGTATATGTGTGTGTGTGTATATACTACATCTGAGTAGAAAAGGTGTCAGTGGCTTGGTTCATTCTCATAAATATCATCTTGAATATAACACAGATCACTTAGTATGTATCATTTTCCTTTTAGGAAATAAGTGCTTTTTGTCTTTCTGTCTTTAATGTACACCTGTTATTACATTTCTTTGCCCATGCTTAGTAGCAGTAAGTATCTGAAAAATGCATATTGAAGGAATAAAGATCAATGAACAAGTGTGCACTGAGAAATTAGTCGGGTGGATATTGATTAAATAATAAATTTATGATAAGTATGATCCATTCTTTCTAGGAACAAGGAAAATTGCTCAAAACTATTTTTACATATCCCTTCTCTTGAATATTCCTTTTATGGCTACCCAAACCTCAGGTCCTTACTCCTCTACCATGATATGACAAAGGTTTTCTTGGTGAGCTTGTGTCTACAAACTAACTTTGTTTGTACTCATTTATATTGGTAGTAAACTATATTGCATCTGTATCTTTTTCTTCTTTGTTCCATTCATAATGCTATTACAGGTAACATGTAGAATAAATTAAAAGGTTTAAAAATGCATTTTGAGTCACTTTAAAAAATTCCTTTTTAGTATCCCACATTATTTTTGGGTAACAAAAGAACTTCCCTTCTCTAAATCAGTAGTTGTCAATATCTATCTCCTGCTCTATACCTTGAAAATTGCAATAAATATTGCAGATATGAAAACATTTATTGAGTGCATGCCAAAGAGGCATTTCTTCTAGGTTTTTTATAAGCATTAGCCTGTTTAATTCTCACTACACACTTTGGAGACAGTCTTATCACTCTCATGATGAAGTGTTAACTTGATTGGCTTTGGGATCCCTAGGAGGTTGGTGTAACACACTCTGGGTATGTATGTGTGGGTCATGAAGGCATAGCCTTGGCAGTCTATGTATGGTTGCTTGCTCCTTCCTTTCTGGTGCTGCTCTTCTGCTGTGCTTCCCAGTCACCATGAACTAAGCGACTTTGCTTTGCTACGCCCTTCTGCCATGATGTTTCTGCTTTGGAGACAGCCAACTATGGACTGAATCCCTTGAAACTGTGAGTCACCTTAAACCTTTCCTCTATGTTGTAGGTGTCAGGTATTATGTCATAGCAAAAAGAGAGCTGACAAATACAAAACTGTTAGTACTAGAGAAATGGGGGCTTTTCTGTAACTCTACCTGCCTTTGGAACTGGTTTGTATGCAGAAGGAATTTGGAAAAGTTTTTAAATGAGGACTAGAGAAACTTAGAATGCTGTAAGTAGAGCATGATTGGTGATTCTGGTTAGAGGTTTGAAGACCAGAATACTGATAGGAATGCAGACAGTAAAGGCCAGACTCAGAAGATTTTAGTTTGGAAGAAGGATTCCCTTGGTAGTTGGGCTACAGGCTATGTGTGTTATACTCTGGCAGAAAATTTTCTAATTTTGTTCATGTTCTGAGACCTTGTTGGGGGGGACTGAGATTAAGGTTAGTGGACTAATTGATCTGACAGAGGAGAGTCAAAGGCAGGCCAGGATTCAGGCTGTGCATGGGTATCATTGGCTTCCTTTAGCCAGATTTATAATGAGAATTGGGAGTGAAAGGTAGAGCAGGAAAAATTTGAAAAACCTAATTTATGACCCAGAAGGAATCTTGTGTAAATTGGGTGACAAAGTAGGTGAGATTATTAAAATAGGTTGGCACCATTAAAAAGGAACCTAGTACTTTGTACGGGAACAGGAAGAAAGATGCTTTGAGGGCATCTCAGAAATCAACAAAACCTCACTCATCAGAGGCTCAAGGTTATATACATGTAAACCTTTCATTAGAAAAGAGAGCCTTGGGACCACTACTCAAGAATGATCTCCTAGAAAACTGGTTCCATGGGATTCATTTCACTGTGCTCAGCCATCCAAACATTCAGAGATGACTGTAGCTATGGTTCAAGGGGTCCACTTACTGCTCCCATTGGGAACAGATCTTGGTGTCATCTGAATGACACTGGTTTTACCAGCTTATAGAATACAAGAGTTGTGAAATAAGGGAGGCTTCCACCTAGGATTCAAAGGAAGGCCTTGGAGGGTAGGCAAAGAGCTCCTGAGAGAGACTTTGTGAAGCTGTGGGAATAAAGCCAAAGGCACAGTACAGACCCTTGGATGTTGGAGATGCCAGGAATGTGGAATGTCTGTTAAGGAAAGCTGTAACCCAACAATGGAGCCAGCCCAAGAGAGAGGCCTTACGGGCTGCAACCAATAAGGCCATAGGGGTATTGCTACCCTCGTGCTTTGGAGCTCACTCACATCTTAAAACACCCTGCACTAGGTCCTAGGCTTAGAGTTACAGGACTTAATGACTGCTGGTCTTCAGTCTTGCTTTGGTTCTATTCTTTTCTATCCCACTACTTTTTCCTTTTGGAATGGGACTGTTTACCCTATGCCACTGTACCTTGCACTGAGCCCCCTGAAACTGTGGGCCAAATTAAACTAGCCCTCTTTTAAATTGTGGGTATTGGGTATTGTGTCCCAGTGTCAGCAAAGCTGATGAATGCATCTTGTAATATTGCTATTTGCCTGGTTGCTTAGACTATCAGAAGAGATGATGGAGGCAGAGGTACTCAGAGACAACTGGGCTGTGGCAAGTGCTGGGAAGGAAGAAAGACCCTTGACCCCCTGCAAACGCAGCCAAAAACAAAGGGCCCACTGGGCCTCCATCTTTCCAGAACCTTCTATCCTGATTCCTTGTTATCAGGGTAGCTATGCATCTCTTCCTTTCCTCTCCTTCTTTTTCTCTTTACAAATAAAGTGTCTTCTGTTGGTTAACCTTTGTCCCTCTAATTTTTACTGGGGCTGATTTTATGATCCCAGTGAGCTTGGACAGCAGAGCAGTGGGGCTTGGCCCACCCAGGGATGCAGCATCTTTGGTTCCCTGACCGGGAACCAGATGTGACACCCAACTTGATTCAACTTATGATTTTTCTTTTCTTTATGATGGTAGGAAAATATACCCATACAACTGTTCTAGTTTTCAGTGCAGTATTCAAAGCTTACAGGAAATAGTCAACACTTTGTTATAAAAATGGGCTGTGTTAGGTGATTTTGCCCAACTACAGACTAATGTACGTATTCTGAACACATTTAAGATAGTCTAGGCTAAGAAATAATGTTTAGTAAACATATTCAATACATTTTGACTAATGATAGGTTTATCCGAATGTTACCCTATCATACATTGAAGAGAGTCAGCATGCGATAACATACACCCAAATTTTATGTTCCATTTCCGAGTCAAGGTTGGATGTACATTAATTGTTTCTATTATTCCTAAACAATCATTCAGAGGGCATTTTTCTACCTAGAAATTCTCTGTATTTTTCTTGTGTGTCTTAGGGAGAAGGCCTAAAACTGGAGAAATAGGCAGAATAGGTCTGAAATGAAAAAAACAGGGTTATCCAACAGCTGAAATAGTGTTTAACACTTTTTTAGGAAAAATAAATTTTGGGCTGGGGATGTAGCTCAGTGGCACTGTGCCTGCTTGGTAAGCACGAGATCCTGAGTTTGATTTTCAGTACAAAAAAAATTTAAAAAAATAAATTTTATGTTGGTTTTCACTTATTCACTATTATGAAAACTACCCAGAGCAATGGCAATATCTACTGGCAGAATCCAAGTAAAGAGATCAACACTCATGCTTCATGGACTCATAATATAATGCTTTGAACACTTAAATTCAGCTCTGTCTTAGATACCTAATCTCTTCTAAAACCACATTTTACTTGGCCAGCATCTGTGGCTCATTTGATTAATGATTTAAATGGTTAAATAGGAAAACAAATATAGTACACAACACTGTGCATTTTATCACATTTGTTCATGTCCTTAGGATGCACAGCAGATTCCTGTTGACCAAAGATGCTTCCAAAGGTCATGCACATTGACCTCCCCAGGCCCAGCAGCAGAGAGCTATGCCTCACAGAAAGGTCCATACGGACCCTCCAGCTTAGTTTGAGGGGTACCAAGGACTCGCCCTTCCAATTTTGTTTTAGGTATCTACTAGGACATCTAACATTTTCAAAGCTAGAGTTCCTTGCAAAGGATGTTTCACTAAATCGTAGTAACTCTAACATCTGTACATGCATCAGAAACTGTAACATTTCATTTCAGCCTGCTGGGTTTTGTCATGAGGTCTGATCATGGTCAGAAGAAACTCAGAAGATTTCCACCAGTTTAATTTTGTTTGTTTGTTTGTTTTGTGTTTTGTTTGTTTCTGGTTTCCACACATAGAAAATAGCCACATAAAATAGGATTATTTGGGCAAGTGCTATTTCCTCCTTTAAAAAAAATCTCCATTCACCTTGATGTTATCATGAGAGAAATAACAGACAAACATGGACTGAGGGACATTCGATAGGATGCTTCACAAGTGCTTCTCAGGACTGTCAAGGTCACGCGGAAAGATGCCATCAGGCTGTCCCAGGTAGGGAAGACCTGAGGTGTGTGACCACTAAACGTGGTGTGTTGCTCTACACCTGCTTTTGGTGTTAGTGCTTTGGATTTTAGAAATGCAGGTATTGTCATACCTCATGTTTTAACTTGTGTTTCTCTAATAACATATGATGTGGAGCATCTTTTTATACACTTATCTGTCATTTGTGTACCTTCTTCAGTGAGGTATCTGTTAATGTAATTTGGCTCATTTTTAAAATCAGAGTGTTAGCTTTTTTATTAAGTTTATTGGTACATTTTAGGTAAACATAACAGTCATATTCGTCATAGGGAATTTGTACTTGTACATGATATGGAATTTGTACGTGTGCATGATATAACTGGATTCTTTTTCCCCATTCCCTTATCCTGCCTTCAACTCCTTTTCCTTTCCTTATTTGTAAAAGCTTTGCTTCCAGTTTTTCCTTCTATTGTTTTTTCTTTTCCCTTCCTTCCTTCTCCCCTCTTCCCACCTTAGTTCCTCTTTCCATTGAACATTTTCTTCCTACCTAACAATATCTGTTATACGTTTTGATCGTAACTTACACTTTCAGTTTCTCACACCAGACACACAATGTAATATTTACATATGTGGGTCCCATTTATTTTTACTTAAGAAAATGGTTTCAAGGTGCAACCATTTACTTAGAAATGTCTCAAGTTTATCCCTGTTTATGGCAGAGTAGTACTCCATTGTATAAACAAGGAACCCCACATTTTCTTTATCCATTCACCAATTGATGAGCGTGTGGGCTGTTGCCAAGATTCAGCTATTACAAAGTGTGCCACTATAAACAGGGCTGTGCATATATTGCTGTGGCATGATGTTTTAAATTCTTTTGAGAAGATTCCAAAAAGGGGAATAACTGGGTCTCATGGAACCTCTAGTCTTAGGTTTTTGAGGAATCTCTACACTGATTTCCACAGTGGTTGGACCAGTCTACACTCCCACCAACAGTGGAGAAGAGTATCTTTTCTTCCACAGCCTTGCCAGCTTTTGTTGTTGGTCGATTTGATGATAGCTGTTCTTTCTGAAGTAAGACAGAACCTCAGTGTTGTATTAATTTGCATCTCTCTAATGACCAGTGATGTTGAACATTTTTTCATACATTTATTTGCTGTTTCTGCTTCACCTGAGAAGTGTCTATTCATTTCAGATGCCCATTTTCAGAATTTGGTCATTAATATTGGGGGGTGTGATTTTTTTTTTTTGAGTTCCTTGTATATTCTAGAGATTAGTCCTTTGCCTGAGGAACAGCTAGCAAAATTTTTTCCCACTTTGTGGGTTGTCTTTTCACTCCTTTGGTGCATTCTTTTACTGTGCAAAAGCATTTTAATAAGATGAGATTCAAGTTGTTGATTCTTTGTGATAGTTCCTGGATGACTGGAGTTCTGTTCATAAACTCTTTGCCTCCACCAATGTTTTCAGGAGTTCTACCTATTGTATCTTCCAACAGAGTTAGTGTTTCTGTTTTAATATTTAGATCTTTGATCCATTTTGACTTTAGTTTCATGCATGTGGAGAGATACAGGTCTAGTTTTAGTCTTTGGAATGTGGAAAGACAGTTTCTAAGCACCATTTACTAAAGAGACTGCCTTTCTTCCAGTGAAGGTGTTTGGTCATTTTGTCAAAAATAAGGTGGTCGAGTGAGCTTGGAGTTGTTTCTGCATCCTCTAGTCTGTTCCACTGATCCTCAAGTCTGGTTTAAAAAAAATTTTTTTTTTTTTTTTGCCAGGATTATGCTGTTATCATCACAGTAGCTTTGTCGTATAATTTCAAGTCAGGGATTGCCGTGCCTCCTGTCTTATCTTTGTTGCCCAGAATTGCTTTTGCTATGCTAGTTCTCTTCTGGTTCCAAATAAGTTTTAGGATTGATTTCTCAAATTCTGCGATGTATGCTATTGGTGTTTTGATCAGATTGCATTAAATCAGTGTAAAAATTTTAGAAGCATGGTTATATTCTCTATATTGGTTCTTCTTACTCACTAAAACAAGGAGTATCTTTCCATTTTCTGGTATCCTACTCAATCCCCTTTTTCAGAGTACTGTATTTTCAGTGTAAAGTGTTCTAATTACTTTTCTCATTGCTGAGACGAAATACCCAGCATCCAAAATTAAAGGGGGAAAGTATATTTAACTCATAATTTGTAGAGGTTTCATTGGCTGGCTCCAAGGCAGGATGCCACATGGCAGAGGAACAACTATTCATGGTGGTAGAGGATAGCAAAACAACAGCTGAGAAATAAGACTTTTTCTGTCCCTTGTCTTTTAGCAGGCTACCAGGCCTTGGTGGATGCAGTACTCATACCCTTAATTCTAGCTTTGGGCCATGAATCAATCACAGACTCTGGATTCAGTCACCTCTGAAAAGTGTACCCCCATGACTGCCTTCCCCATGAGGAATATCTAGTCATGAACCATTACATAAAGGTTTTTACTTCCTTAGCTAGATTGATTCCAAAGAATTTTAATTTTTTTTGTGTTATTGTGAAAGGTATGGTTTCCCTAATTTTTCTCTCAGTAAGTTTGCTATGTCTGTACAGGAATGCTAATGATTTTTGAGTGTTGACTTTGTATACAGTGACACTACTGAATTTGGTTATTAAATCTAGAAGTCTTTTAGTAGAGCTTTTGGGGGTCTTCTATGTAGAGTATGATGTCATCTGCAAATAATGATAATTTATCTTCTTCCTTTCCTATACTTATTACTTTTAGTTCTTTCTTTTGTCTAATTGCTCTGGTTAATATTTACAGAATTATTTTGAATAAGAGTGGTGACAGTGGACATCCTTGTCTTATTCCTGATTTTAGAGTGAAAGCTTTCTGTTTTTGTCCATTTAGTATGATGTTGGCTGTTGGTTTGCCATAGATGGCTTTTTTAAAAAAATTTTTTTAAATTTTATTTCAAAGAGAGTAAAATCCAACCAAAGATAACAGAACAATCAAAACAAAGCAGTAGAACTGGCATAGAACTTCAAAGAGAGATACTATGAAAACAATAGCTACTATATTGTATCTTGTTACTTTCAGAATAGTTACCATTCCATCAGGCATAGCAAAAACAAACCAAAAACAAAACACAATAAAACCAATAAAAACAGGATGTGAAATAAAGAAAAGAAAAGAAAAAAAAAGGAAACGAAAATTAAACAAAATTAAGCAAAGCAATGAGAACAATATTGGGGCTCGAAGACAAGATAGAGGACAAACCCACATATTTGCCACACTACACAATGTCATCTATCCAAGAAATGTTGAGACTGTGGGCACCAGGCCTGCAAAAAACCTAACAATACAAGCATTTAGTTGCTTTATGTACCTTAGTTGCTATGAACTTAGCAGGTCCTCTGAGCAAGCAGGATGCTTACGTGGGGGGGGGGGGGGGGGCAGGGGAAGGTCCTTGATTCATAGCCCGCATGCAGGTAGGCCTATGGGAAACACCTCTCTTTCTCTTCCTGGAGTTTGCACAGTCATGCAAACTCACCAGGGAGGCAGGCAGGTTTCTTCTGGTTGCTGCCTCTGGGCCCAACGTGGAGGGTTCTCGATGGCTTTTATTGGATTGAGAAAAAGACCATCTATTCTAATTTTCTGTAGGATTTTTATCATGAATGGGAGTTGAACTTTGTCAAATGCTTTTTCTGCATCTATTGAGATTATCATGTGGCTTTAGTCCTTAGTTCTTTTAACATGGTGTATTACTTTGATTGATTTGCATATATTGAACCATCTCTGCATCCCTGGAATGAATCCTCCTAGGTCATGATGTATCAGCTTCTTAATGATTTACTGCATTCTGTTTACCACTATCTTGTTGAGTATTTTTGCAACTAAATTCACTGGGGAGATTGGCCATAGTTCTTTTTTTGACTGGCTCCTTCTCTAATTTTGGTATTGGGGTATTGCTTGCTTACAGAAATGAGTTTGGAAATATTGCTTTCCTTTTAATTTCATTAAAATGTTTGAGGAGTAGTAGCATTAGATTCTTAAAGTTCTTGTAGAATTCAGCAGTGAATCTATGAGGATTTGGGCCTTTCTTTGTTGGTGGGAGTTATGATTTGTGTCTAGATTTTCCCCAGAAGCCTCATTTTCAGAGGTGGCTGAATCTAGTGTGTTATTGATTTGTAGTTCAGTGCTGGGATTAAGGGTACTGGTATTAAGGGTGGGTGATTTCTAGATCAGTCCACTGATTGGATTGGCACCACCCTAATGGCAGAAAACTGGATACAATATAAGGGACAGAAAGAGTCTCATCTCATTCTCTCTTGTTGCTTTTGCTGTATTCCATCGCCATGAACCACTGCCCCTCTGTCATGTGCCATCTTGCCTTGGAGCCAGCTATTTATGGACTGAAACCTCTACAAACTGTGAGCTGCATAAATCTTTCCTCCTTTAACTTTGGGTGTTGGGTATTTTGTCTCAGCAATGAGAAAAGTAACTAAGACAGTAGGTTTTTAATTACTTTGATTTCATTGACTTGATTTAATTACTTGATTTCAATATAGTTCCTTGAAGTGTCAGTATTAATGTTCTGGATTTCTGCTGGTTTTGTTGTGCTTTTACCCTCTTCATTCTTAATTGCCTGGATTTGAGTTTTTTCTTTCCATTTTTTGATGAGGTTGGCTGAGGGTTTGTCAATTGTATTTAATCTTTCAAAGAACCAGTTCTTCAATTCATTGATTCCTTGTATTGTTTTCTTAGCCCCAATTCCATTAATTTCTGCTCTAATCTTTATAATCTTCTTCTTTGTTTGAGTTTTGAAATTGACTTGCTCTATTTCTAGAAAACTGCAGTTCAACATTAGGTTGTTTATTGGAGCTCATTCTGCTTTTTGATGTGAGAATTTATATTTCCCTCATAGAATGGCTTTAATGGCATCCCATAAGTTCAAGTTTTTATCATTTAATTGTAGGAACTATCTAATTTATTTTTTAATTTCATCTGTTGCTCATTGGTTGTTCAGGAGGGTGTTATTTAACTTATATGTGTCTATGAAGTTTTTGTGGTTTCTTTTCATGTCGATTTTCAATTTAATTATATTATGGTCTGATATTATGTATGGGATAATTTTGATTCCTTTGCATTCACTGATGCATGTTCTATGAGCCAATATGGGTTTGTTTTGAAAAATGTTCCACATGCAGTTGAGAAGAATGAGTATTTTTATGTTCTAGAGTAAAACCCTCTGTAGACATCTGCTAAGTTCATTTGTTCAGAAATTTATTTCAGCCCTGATTTTTTTTATTGATTTTTTTCTAGTTGATTTGTCTACTTGTCACACTGGGGTACTGAATTCCCCCTTTACAGTTGTTTTAGTGCTTGATTTTTCATGTCTGTTAGTATTTATTTTATATAGTTGGGTGTGCTGGTATTTGGTACATACATATTTCGTTTTATTATATTTTCCTCTTGGATTAGTCCCATAAGAAGGATAAAGTGACTTTCCTTTTCTCACTTTCATCAGTGTTGGCTTGAAATCCACCTTGTCTACAAGCAGAAAAACTGTCCTTGCTTTTTTTCTGGGTTCCTCACACATGGAGTATTGTTTTCTATCCTTTGACATTTAGTCTATGAATTTTTTTGAGTTAATTGTATTTCTTGTATGCAGCATATTGTTTGATCTTGTTTCTTGATACATTCTTCTGCTCTTTTTTTGACTGATGAATTGAGACCATTTATATTGACAGTTATAGCTGACATGTACTGACTTATACTTGTGTTGTTATTTTCCTGTTGTTGGATCCCTGTCTTTTTGCTCTGTTCAATTATTGGTGTGGTGGGTTCATTCTGCTGGGGTTCATGGAGTTGTAGTCATTGTTGTATCTTTCTAGTACTCTGAAAAAGGAGATTGAAGAGGATGCCAGAAAATAGAAGGATAACCCCTGTTCTCAGAAGCAAATTAAATATAGCGAAAATAGCCATACTGCCAAGACTGTTATACAGATTTAATGCAATACCAATCAAAATATCAATAGCCAAAGTAACAAAACTAGAGAAAACAATCCTAAGATTCATATGGAAACAGAAGAGACCTAGAAGAGCAATATCAATTCTGAGCAACAAGGGCAAGGCAGGGAGCATCAGAATTCCTGATTTGAAATTATACTACAAAAGTACTGTGATTAAAAACAATATGGCACTGGCAAAATCAGAGTGAAGATCAGTGATCAAGTTAGAAGATGCAGAAACAACTCCAAACACACTCAGCTATCTTATCTTCAGCAAAGGAGCTAAACACCTTCACTGGAATAAAGATAGACTCTTTAATAAATGATGCTGGGGACACCGGCTTTCCACATCCTGAAAATTAAACCTAGACTCATATGTTTCATCATGCACTAAACCAAAATTAAAATGAATCAATGATCTAAATATTAAAATAGAAACATTTACTCTGGTGGAAGATAGAATAGGCAAAACTCTTGGAGACATAAGTTTAAGCAAAGACTTTATAAACAAAACCCTGATCACGAAGGACATTTTATAATGAATCAACAGCTATGATCACATCAAATTAAAAATATTTTGCACAGCAAAATAAACCACCAACAGAATAAAGAGACAATATACAGAATGGGCAAATTTTTTTTTTACAAGCTACTCCTCAGACAAAGGACCAGTATCTAGAATATGTAAAGAATTAATTTAAAAACTCAAACTCCTCCCCACCAACTTAAAGACTCAAATCCAACCCTTCTCCACTGTTGCTGGGGAATGCAGGCTGGTGCAACCACTGTCAGTGTGGAGATTCCTCAAAAAACTAGGATTGGAAGTCCCATTTGACCCAGCTATTCTCTTTCTGGGTATCTTCCTGAAAGAATTAAAAACATCCTACCACAGCGATATATGTGCATCTATGTTCATAACTGCCCAGTTCATAATAGCTAGATCTTGGAAATAGCCTAAATGCCCCTCGACTGAGGAATGGATAAAAAAGATGTGGTATTTGTATATAATGGAATACTACTCATCTATAAAGAATGATAAACTAGACATTTTCACTCTTAAATAGATGGGTACTGAAAATATACTTCTCAGTGAACTAAATAAGTCACACATATGTAACCATTGCATTGTTGCACTTGTGTGATGAACTGAAACAAAATCCATGTATATAAAAAATTTGTTAAGACAGGTAAAGAAAAAGAAATTTGTGTGAAAAGTAGTTTTCTCAGGGTCATCTTCAGAGTTCATTTTTAATGTGAAATGTTTACTTGGAAACAATAGAACAATTGTAACAAAAAAGATAGTCATATAGCTGGTTTCTTGATTCATTGAGGCAAAAGTTTTGTGTTAATAATTTTTTGGATATTATTTCATGTATATATTTTTATCCTAAATAATTTCTGTGAATATAATAATATGCAATGCACTGATGATTGTTACTCTCTTATTGGCTGGTTGTGAAATCGTTTTGCTTTGGTTTCTTACTTTCCTTTTGCTTAAAATAAAAAAAAATAAAAATAAAATAAAAACAAGACTCAAATCCAGAAATGATCATCTGAACCTGATGGACACTTCTAAAATGAAAAAATACAAACACCAAATAAATACATGAAAAATGTTCAACCTCACTGGGCATTCATGAAATGCAAATTAAAACAATGCTGAGATTCTATCTCTCCAGAAAGAATGGCTTTCATCAAGAAATCAACCAAGAACAAATACTGGCAAAGATGTGGGGAAAAAAAAACCCCTCTGCACTCTTGGTGGGAATGTAAATTGGGATAACTACTAAGTAAATCAGCATAGAGAGCCCTCAAAAAGCTGAAACTAGTGATTCCTTTTGACCCAGTTGTTCCTCTTCTAGGTATATTCCCAAAAGAGTTAAAAGCATCTTACCACAGTGATATATGCATATCCACATTTACAGTAGAACAATTTATAATAGCAAAATCTTAGAAAAAGTCCACATGCTCATCAATGAATGAATGGATAGAGAAAACGTGGCTTTTATATACAATGGAGTACTATGCTGCCACAAGGAAGGATAAGCTTGAGGTAAATAGCTTCTGGATACCATAATTTTAAGTGAAATAACTTAGACACACAAGTTTAAATATGCAATGTTTCTCTTGTATGAGAAACTCAAAGGGTAAATAAGGAGCATAATGAAGGATAGATATTGGGAAGTATCTTCCAAACATATTAAATGGGAAGGGGAACAAGAGAGGGGGGAAAGGGAGGAAACAGGGATTTTATAAAAAGGAAGAGAGAATGGAAGGAAAAAATGGAATCAAAACCTTTGCAAACTCAGAGGGGATGAAAGATTGAAGGGAAAGGAGGGGAAAGAGAAAAAAATTAAAATTCATTGTGTACAGGTACAAATTCCTGATAGTGAGTATGATCATTATGTATGGCAAACATATACTTATAAACAATGAAATAAAAAAATACAGAATTAGAAGAGATGTATAAGCTCTTGGAAATAGCAACAGCAGAGAAAACCAGCAATAATTGAGGGCCTGTGGTGGCTGGAGCAGCGGATGGATGACTGCAGCCAGAGGGAGTAGCTCCCAGAAGGGCTGCCAGGAGGCAGATTGGGGTCTCTCCCAGGTTTTTATCTCCCCCTGACATTGCTTTGGAGCAGTCATCACCTGATTCTTTCCTGTAAAGACTTGGGGGCTAGAGCTCTGGTCTGCACTGCCAGCAGGGAAATATATCACGGCAGTGCCAAGTCTCACTGTGGTGAACAGTAAAAAAAGCAGAAGTAAGTCAAACATTCATCTCCACACTGATACACTGTCTAACCCTTTGAGATGCTTTTATTTTTATTTTAAAGAGAAAAAAAACCAAAATAAAATGGAATGAAGCCAATCAAAACAAGGCAATGAAAATGATACAGGACTTCAAAACAAGATAATAGGAAATCAACAATGGTTACCATAATATATCTTGTTATCCTCAAAATTGTTGCCCATACCATCAGATGTAATAAAATCAAACAAAACAAAACAAAATAATACAGGACTTCAAAACAATTTAATAGGAAATTAACAATGGCTACCATAATGCCTCTTGTTATCTTCACAATAGCTGTCCAGACCATCTGACACAGGCCTGCAAAATTACCCAAACAATACAAGAAGTTGCTTGTTTACTTCAGTTGTTATCTTTTCAGAAATCTGAGGTGTGTGACTTCTAATATCTACTATGTCTGTGTCTCCTGAACTTGTTCTGTGTGGGCTGGAGGTCTGAGATCGTATTTTACTACTTTGTATTGACCTTTTCCTGTGTTCCTTGGAATCAGCCCATTGCTGCATCCTGGGTGCTTCCTGCATTGGCTGCCAATCAGTGACTTGGATCAGGCACCTGGGTTCCTCCCACCTGGGCTTCCTGGAGTGGTGGAGAGGGGCAGGCTGGTGGTTCACTGATGCTCCTCCAATGGTGGCAAGGCCCAAGGGGTGTGGCTTCTCTGGGCCCTCAGTGGGCTTGCCAGACCTCTCCTGGCCACTGCCATGCAGCCTCAGGGAATTACTTATTCTCCGGACCAACACTGGGCTCACTGGATCTCTCCAGGCCTCTGGTGTGAAACCTTGGGATTTCAGCTTCTTCTGATTAATTCCCTTTGTTCATAGGTTTGGTTCAGCTCTGGTATTTCTTTGCTGATTTTCTGTTTAGGTGATCTGTCTACCTGTGACAACAGGGCCTTGAAGTCTCACATTACAATTGTGTTACTGCTCATTTGATTTTCCATGTCTGTCAATAGCTGTCTTACATAGGTGAGTACTCCTGTATTAAGTGCATATATGTTTATGATTGTTACAGCATTTGTGCTGTCTCCAGATTTCTCATTGACCCCAATCAGTCTTGTGCTATTCTTTGCTTCATCTTGTAGCTGTTGGGTTGATTTTTCATGGTCTCTTGCTATTTTTGAGATATCTTTCTTTTCACGATCACTAGCTACAATTCTGTTTTTAAGGTCTGAAATTCTATCCTTTCCTTCGTTTAATCTGTTGCATATACTTTCAATGGAGCTTTTAATCTCCTAGACCTCTGTTTGGATCTGTTTCATGGATTCCATTTCTATCTTATGTTGGGCATTTTTTGTTTCCATTTTTTTCTAAGCTCATCTGTTATTTTATCTGTGTCTTCTCTAATATCTTTGATTTTAAGCATCATTTCTTTTTCTACCTGAGAGATAATTTTCTCTATACCCTTTTCCACTTGTTTTTTCAATTCTGCTGTTATCATTTCAGAAAGTTTTAGTGTTTGACTTCCAACTTCATTTATCTCGTTGAGTTCAGGCCTGTCCTGGGTGGGCTGGGGGCCCAGCTAACTACATTTCAAGGAGATTATCTGTCCTAGGGACGCATCTCCCAGAGTTCAAAGGCAAACCTAAATCAGGGGGTTATTGGTGGAAGGACTACATGAAGATGCTTGTTAGTGGATCTGTAATTCTTTGGATTCTTTTCATACAAATTAGAATTTCTTCATTTAAATTTACAGAAACTAACAAAGGCTAGGGATAGAGCGTAAGCTCTTTTGCATTATGAAACACCAGGAAAAACATGTGCTCAAATCAGAATACACCTGAAGATTGAAGTTATCCTAAAGGAACAACAATAGCTAAACCACATATTTCACCTCAAACTGCATCAGTGGAACAAACAGAACAAAAATAAAAATAAAAATAAAATTATTGAACATTATCCCAGAAGACAGGAGGAGACTATTAGCAAGTAAAAACAAGAATAACAAGAAAGTGAGTATATATTAGAAAATATTTATGAGTAACCATGACCTAAAGTGTAGGATGGACACAGACAAACAATATTGGCAGATTAGATTGAAGGAGGAATGGATATAAAATATAAAAGATAATATAAAATATATGGAAGTACAAGTACAGGGCCTTTGTCTGGGTGAGAAAGTTTCTTGGAGGAAAGGGAACCAAAACATGAAAATATTTGGAAGAGTGATTAAAGTGAATTTTCAGAGTTAATGAGGTTATGAAAGAACTCAGATTGACTAGTGTTGCAGTCAGGGGTTACAGAGAGAACAACTGCATACAGGACACAGAATTTGTAATACTGTGTTATAATAGTCACCTAGAGTTGAACACAAGAAAGTGCAGGAAAATTTGTCCACTAAGACCCAGGATATTTAGCCGAGGGCCTGGATCCCACAGCAATGTTTGCAAGAGTCCCACGAGAGACCCAAAACACATAACAATGCCTCCCACAGTTCCAACTGGGAATCTAAGAGCCCACAATAAGGACTCATGCCAGACTATTTATGGTTCTGTGCCGGGAAGGCCAAAGGTCAGCGGTGGAACTAGAAAGTCGGTGCCAGCGGGGTGAAGGAGCTGTGCAGTGGGTTGAGGGTTCTACATGGGAGCCAAGAAGTCACGCACAAAATAAGAAGCAGGGCTGTCCTGAAGAGCATCACAGCCATCCCCAATAGCAACGAGGTCCCACGCTCCTCTGACGATGGAGAACAGTTGAGCACAGGTCAGGAAGCCCAGTGTGACAAACTTCTGTAGCACACAGCCTCCCCTCCGGAGCCAGGAAGCAATGCACAATGTGAGGAGCAGAGCTCCCGCAACGTGAACCACAGCCACTCTCATTGATGAGGTCCCAAGCTCCTCCGATCATAATGGCCGAATCCATATTGAGGAAGCCAGCATGACACGCACCTCCGGGAGAACCATCAGCTCAAAACAGCAACTCTTGAAAGAACCCACAACACCTTGCTCTTCTTCTCCACGTCTCTGTTTATGCTGGCAACTTTCCTCAGGTGGGCCATCTTTACTCAACACCAGCTGAATTAATTCAGCTGGTGCTAAGTTGACCACCAGTTTTTAATCCATAACAACTAGGCTCTTAGAATGTCAGGAAAGATAAGGAAAAACCAATATCTCTATTAGCATGACAGTAAAATTTAAAAGAATTATGAAGTATAATTTTAAAATGTTAAGTACAGGTATACGGTTTTCACAAGCAAGTGTCAAAAACTTTCTTCAACTAATTAATGAGTTAGCTAGTATGATAACAAATTTAGTTGAAAAGCATTTGATGGAGAAATATTTATATAATTTATTAAGGAATGGATTTGGAACAAAAGTATGCTAGAATAAGTTGTGAAGTTTATACCAAATTAATATTTTACAGGGAAAAGCAAGGCAAAACAAAGGAAACCCCTCATAACCTTCATGATTACCACTTTTCTAAAGAACAGAAATCTGTAAGTTTAAATGTTAATGAATAATGTATGAATGCTAATAAAAAATAAATAGGAAAGTCAAACTCTGTTACATTCTGTAATTAATTAAATGATCCTGGAGTGAGTCTACTGAACAATGTCACAATTTGGTATGGGAAGAATATGTCATCCTGTATTTTCTTATTTCACAATTTTGACAGATTTTTTTTTCTGAATATTAAAGACAAAGACAAAGCAAATATTTTAAAAGCCTCCAGGAAGAAAAGACAATCACCCGTTCAACAGAGCAAGAACAAAATTGTATCATATGTGCCCAGAGCAATATTTGAGAACAAAAGGCATGAATTAATGTTTCTAGAAAGCATGGAAAGGAACTGTGAAACTGGAATGTTTTACTCAACTGAACAGTTATTGAAACTTAAGGGAATGTTAAAAAATATTTTCAGACATTTAAACCCTCAAAGGTTTGCCACCAAAATTGCTTTGAGAAATATTCAAATGAGAGAAAAATATCTAAATTATTCTCAAAGAAAGTTTGTTACTATCTAAAATGTATAGACATACTCATACATGCATGTGAGTGCGTGAATAAGCAGTTCTAGAACACAATATCAATATGATGAATTTTGAGAAATTGAAGAGGTAGAAGTGTTCATGGAGCAGTCTTCTGGCAATGGTGGTGGTGAATGTTTTGGGTGGCAGCAGTGAATCACGTCTTCATTGTTAATACAAGCTGAACTATCCATGTGATAGGGTCTTTAGGGGAATAGCCTGTGGGTTTAATTCTGGCAGTTGTGGTTTTTAAGCATGACTCTGGCACCTTTGAGAAATCACTGACTGTTCTAAGACCCTTTTTAAAATTTTACTTCTATTTTGCTCTATGTTGGCATCTTGGGTTTCTCATGTAAAAGAAATCATGTGATATTTAAGACGATAAATCTTTTTAAAATGGGAAAGGGACCAAGACGGGGGTGGGGAGGAGATCAAGATGGTGGAGTGATGAGTAGCAGCAAAATTCAGCCTTTCCAAGATTTGGGACCCAGATATTTAAAACTAACAGCATGGGGAAGAAATTGGGAAGCAACTGACAGGAAAATTAAAAGCTGCAGAGAAATTTGAGAGCTGGAACGCAAAACAGAGAAGGAAATGAAACAGTCTGGACTTTCTCACTGGCTCCCAGCTCATGGTTCATCAGGAGGGAGACTGGGTCTGCAGAAGCAAAGTGAGTGCTGAGGGCTGCAGAGAAGTGGCTGCAGTGCACTGGGCCAGCAGCTCGGGCTCCAGGAGTCCACAGCTAAAATCTGCATGGACAGATTTGAGTGGACTCCCTCCACAGAGCGAACAACAGCTGGCTAGGAATCACAGCACAGGTGCCCACCAGATTGCCAGGGAGTGTTTGGTCAGGTGCCATTCTGGGAAGGGACTGATTGTTTGAATCTGGGTCTCAGAACAGCTATGGGATGGCTTCATTTCAGGGTTCCCAGTGTTATCCTCACATACTGACTGGGTGAGAGGCAGCCGTGGGAGACAGACACAGACAGAAAATAGACGCAGTTAGGGGTTGAGTTTGGGCTGGGAAGGACATAATCTCCGTCTTACATAATGGGAGGCCAGGCTCAGCTTGAGTTATGCTGGGTTTGAAAGTGCTGGCATTGAGAGCTTGAGCCCATTCCCATACAGCCTGAATCCATCACGGATCTGGCATCTGATTGCCTTCCTTACCTACCTGCATGAGTTGGGACACATCTTGGCTTGGACACTGACATGTTCTGGGGTAATCAGTGGAGCCTCTGGAATGGCTGGGGGGGTACACTTTGCAAATGCACAGGCCATAGGCTAGGTGGAGAAAAGTGTGTATTGGACTCCAAAACTGAGGGTCTAAGAAGAAAAGCACTCATTTGAAAATACAGAGAAAAATTTCTTTTTTTACTTTTGGAATCTTTTTAAAATTTTCCTTTTCTCTTTCTTCTTCCCTGGTTTATTGAGGTCTGAGGAATTTTTCATTGTTTTTTTCTTTGTTTTTTTAAAAATTTCTTTCTCTTTTATTTATTCTTATCCTTATTCATTGCATTATTTTCTTCTTCTATCTTTCCTTTTATATTTCTTTTTTCTGTCATCTTTATCTAATTTTATAAATATTTTTCTACTCCTTATTAAGATCCTTTGCCTCACTTTTCTTTCCTCCTCTTCTTGTCTCTTCGTTAATTTTTCAGTTTTTTCTCTTGTATTGTCCTGTTTCCAATCCCCTATATCTTTACTAGTACAAACATAAAGCTTTGTTAATCTTTAGGTAGTTAGTTAACTCTATGTTATTGATGTTGAATTATTTGAATGTATGGTTATTGTGTTTAGTACAGATTTGCTGTATTTCAATACCTGGGTTGTGTTAGTGTTTATTCTATAATCATGGATTTCTTTTCTATGGTTAATGGTGCTATATTATTGGTTCTTATGGTACATCAGTATCAAATTTCTCTTGGATGATTACTGTTGCTAATTTACTTGATATTGCAGTGTCCCATAATTATTGCTTTTAATAGGATTTCTCTGTCACCAGGATTATTTTTGTGACATTAATGTACTGTGGTCCATCCTCAGAGAACTGAGTATTAGGTCAATTGTACTTTATCCTTTCCTCCAAAATTAACAGAGGCAGTTGGATCATGGGACAAAGGCAAAGGACGACAGTTAGCCATGCCCAGAGTGCATCACTGAAAAACAGACTAACTAAAGAGCTCTTTATACTAGCAACAGTATTTCCACTACAAGCACCCACAGTTCTAAACACAAAGCAAAAACAAACAAGCAAACAAACAAACAAAAAAACAAAGACAGTAGAAACATGAGAAGACAAGTCAACAAACTGTGTCCCAAAACTGACAACTCCCCCAGAGCCAATTCTCTGGGGTAAAAACAAAAGCCACAAACCCAAATTATTCAAAAGGATAACAGTGGAGATTAATAACAGATCAATGAGGTGCTTGGTGGGACCACAGAAGATATAGCCAAACAGATGATGGAACTATTAAGCAAAATGATCAGGGAGTTTAAAAAATGAAAGTAATAAAAAGCTATCTGAGCTAAACAAAATGACACAAAACATGAATGACTGGTTTAACAAACAATTAGAGCCCATGAAAAGAATTAAAAATCCAGGAGATTAAAAACTCTATTGAAAGTATGGGCTGCAGAAGAGACCAATTTAAGTACAGAATATTAGAATTAGAAGACAGGGCTGCTTTCAAAGACCAATTACTCAGTGGTACCTTAGAAAATAACAGAGCAAGCTGGGCGTGGTGGTGCACGCCTTTAATCCCAGCACTCGGGAGGCTGAGGTAGGAGTTGCGTTGTGAGTTCAAGGCCCACTTGGGCTACAACGCGAGCACAAGGCTGGCCTGAGCTACACAGTGCGACCCTGCCTCAAAAAACCAGGGCCGGGAGTTTGGCTCAGTGACTTAAGCGCCTGTCTGACAGGCGTGAGGTTGTGAGTTCAATCCCTGGTGCCGCAAAAAACAAAAACAAAAAAAAACAGAGCATGAAAAATGCTCCAGTAGCAACCATATGATGCAAAGAAGAGTAATCTAATATTAATTGGAGTAAATGAAAAATAAGACAACACAAAGGGCATGAAAAGTTGGTTAAAAAATATCAGGAAACCTTCCAAATACACCCAAAGAATTAAACAGCCACATAAGTGAGGCATATAGAACCCCAAAATCCATGGTTAAAGAAGAGCTTCTCATTTCCATGTTATCATCAAAGTACTAGAAGTCCAACACAGGGACAAAATCTTAAAAGCTTTTAGAGAAAAGGAATAATTCTACATTGTTGATGGGAATGTAAACTAGTACAACCACTATGGAAATTCAGATGGAGAGTCCTCAAAAAAGCTCAAGTAGCAATTACATTTGATCCAGTTATTTCCCTTCCAGGTGTCTTCCAAAGGGTTTAAAGACATAATATTACAGTGATGTATGTATACTCATGTTTATAATAGCGCAAGGCATATGGTTACATCTTGGAAGCAGCCTATATGCTCATCAACAGATGAATGAATAAAGGAATTATGGCATTTATACACAATGGACTACTGCTCTGCCATAAAGAATAACTAGAGTAATTTGTAGAAAAATGGATGCACTTTGAGACCATAGTATAAGTGAAATAAATCTGAAACAGAAGCTTATATAAAGATGGTTCATCTTTTTTTTTTTTTTTTTGGTACTGGCGATCAAACTCACAACCTCACATCTACCAGATGGGTACTTAACCCACTGAGATAAATCTCTGACCCTAGCATGGTTTCTCTTATATGAGAAATCCAAATATAAATAAAGAGCAAAACTAAAAATAGATAACACGAAAAGAAAAAAGTTTCTTAGAGGAGTTCTTGATTTATTAGTGAAAACATTGTGATTTTACTTCCACATTTTGTGATGTTTTCATTATTCATTTGACAGTTTTTTAAAAAGCATACACTTGAGACTTCACTAACAACAACTCTCTCTCCATTCATGACAATACCATTTAGTATTTTTATTAAATAAATAAGCCTTTGTATGTGTTTGGGGGGGAAGAGAGTGTTTTGAGGAGAGGAGAAGTGGACAAGAAGGAATTTAGACGTGTTGTCTACGTGTGCCAACTCCCCACAAGACATGTAATCATGTACTGCAAACGTGTACTAATAACAAATGAAAGCATGGATGGAATATAATCTTATTTAGAAGTAGGGTTATTAGTTAAGACAGGTCATTCAGGTAAACTGTAGTTCCATAGGACTGGTGTCCTTATAAAAAGGGCAAATTTAAACAGGAATATATGTAAAAGGGAAACACCATGTAATGATAAAGGAAGAAATCATGGTGATGTGTCTACAAGTCCAGGGTTACCAAACACTGTCAACCAAAACAAAATAACAAACAACACCAAAACAAATAAAATAAACAATAAGAAAAGGAGTTGGGGAGAAGCATGAAACAGATTTTCCCTTAAGGAACTTGAAAGGACCCAAGCCTACTGATGCCTTTGTCGTGGACTTCTGATCCTCAGAACTGTGAAACAATAAATTTCTTTTGTAAATCACTATCTGTGATATTTTTATGGCAGTTCTAGGATACTAAATATTGGTGTAAATGGGATAATCAGAATGACTTGGCATTGGTCTATGTGCATTTATCCATTATTAAAAGTGAGATATTGGAATGACCAACTATTATTTAATTGCTTATTTCTTCCTTCACTTCAGAAAGTTTTTGATTCATATAATTTGGGGCTGTATGTTAGATGCATACATATTTATGAAATATAAGTCTTGTATTTCTTCCTTGTGGGCTGACACTTTGCAATGATAAAATATCCTTTATCAAATTTTCTTAAGGCCTGACACGAGCCACAGTACTCCAGTTGTTCTGGAGTATCCACGGTACATCTTTTTATGAACTCTTCAAATCTATTTGTCATTGCATCTGAAGTGTATCTCTAGCAGATATTCTTCATCATGATATTCAGAGAACACCAGACTGTGTACATGATGGTAGTGCCCTGAGATCACACCACTGAAAGACACTGTAGCCTCCTTAGCTGGTGTGATGTGAGGAGTGGCTGAGCCCAGGCTGAGCCAGAGGTTGGCAAACTCCCTGAGACTACAGAGCAAAGTGAGTCCCAGGGACATAAATGCCAGAGGCAGTCTGTGTAAATGAGCTGACCTCCAGCTCAGTGGCATATCA
>RJWM01013996.1:0-51773 GCA_004363535.1 Dasyprocta punctata | reverse complement strand
GTGTGTGCCACCTGGACTGGTCCACGTTACTGCCCTCATCCCCCGCCCTGCGTCGAAGCTTCTGAGGCCAGGGCTGCTCCTCCTCAGCCCACACTGAGCTCCTGGCTCTCTGCCACACTCGAGTGGGTGCTCAGTGACACCCAGTGACCAGTGTAAGGCATGGCAGGGCACACGTGGCCCCAGCCAGCTTTTCACCTGGAGAGCCCCGGCCCCGGCTCCCATCCAGGGCAGTGCACCCCTCATCCTCAGGCCTGAGGCCAGGGCAGCTGGCTCCCTCCCAGGGCACTGAACTGTGTGCCCAGGAGCCTGCCAAGAGGGCCCAGCCTTGTGCTGACCTGACTGGGAGGGCACTGACTTTTGCTTCTACTGAGGGCTGGGGGTAGTGAGAATTATTTAGAATTACGCCTTCGCAAATGCAGCCATAAAACCCGTATAAATGTAGCTGGGTGTAGCGGTCCGTAATTCCAGCCCTCAAGAGGCTGAGGCTGGCCGGCCTGAGCTACACAGTGCGACCCTGCCTCAAAAAACCAGGGCTGGAAGTTTGACTCAGTGACTTAAGCGCCCGTCTGACAGGCGCAAGGTTGTGAGTTCAATCCCCAGTGCCGCAAAAAAAAAAAAAAAAAAAAAAAGAGAGGCTGAGGTAGGATGATCACCATGAGTTCAAGGCCACTTTGGACTATCATTTTGTTTTGTTTTTTTGCGGCACCGGGGATTGAACTCACAACCTCGCAACTCACAGAGGGGCTCTTAAACCATTGAGCCAAACTCCCAGCCCTGGTTTTTTTGAGGCAGGGACGCACTATGTAGCTCAGGCCAGCCTTGCGCTCATGTTGTAGCCCAAGCTGGCCTTGAACTCACAACGCTTCTCCTACCTCAGCCTCCCGAGTGCTGGGATTAAAGATGAGCGCCACCGCACCCGGCATAGTTTGGACTATTATTGAGACCATCTCTCAAAAAAAAAATGATAAAAAAAAAAAATGATGCCTGCAATCCCAGTACTAAAGAGGCTGAGGCAGGAGGATTGCTGCAAGTTAGAGGCCAGTCCGGGCTACAGAGTGATTTCAAGGCAAGCATGAACTTCATAGTGAAACCCTGTCTCAAAAAGACAAAAGCAAAAAGAAGAAAAAAAGGAAAAGAAAATAGCCAGACTTGTACTGCCCTGCACAGTGGAAAGGGCTGCCTCTGTTGCCAGGTTCTGTCCCCAAACCAAGCCTGTAGACAGCTTCTGGCGTGAGAATCCTGCCAGTTTCTTTCGCCAGCTGTGGACCTCGGGCACATCCACCTAACCTCATCATCTGTAAAATGGGGATAGATTAGCAAGGGCCCCATGGAACTAAGGGAACAAATCAGGACCCGGAAGGGCGCGCCGCCCGGCGCAGGGCGGGGCTGCCGTCTGCTCTGGATCGCCGGCGGGCGCCCTGCGCCGCACTGTGCCCTTCGCCAGGCAGAGAGGGCCGGCCACTGTGCCCCGCGGCCGTGCTGGCGCTGCCTCCCCACCTCCCTGACCTCTCCTCTCGGGCAGACCGATGGGCTCTTTCCTAAGATTTGGCGACGTTTTGGGCCTAGGATCTGGGATTCATCGAAGGCATCTTTCCTTTTTTTTTGGTTCTGAGGGTCAAAGCCGGACCCAGACTTGCTAAGAACGTGCCGCACCTTCGCACAGCCAGTGCACCGCACTGCCCAGGGCATTGCCACATGCAGGTGTTCAAGGCTGTGGGCCAGAGAAAGGGGACCGGGCAGCTGGCGGCAGGCAAGGCCGCGGCACACAAGGAGTCGGAAGGGGAGGACGAGGAGGTTGAGGGCGACCTGGGTCCCGGTGCACCTCTCCCGGGTCCCAGCAGCCAGCTCCAGCCCCGCCCCTCAGGTAGCCCCGCCCAGCCACGCGTGCAGCCACGCCCACGGAAAGTTCCGCCCAGGCCCCGCCATTGCTAGGCTTGACCGCCCTCTAGACCCGCCCCTTCCAGGCCTCCACTCCCACCTCTCACATCCCGGCTCTCGAGGCCCTGCCCCTCCGAGGCCCCGCCTTGAAGTGGGCTACAACGCCGACTGGCCCTGCAGGCCCAGCCCCGCCGCCAGCCCCACCACTCACAGGTCCCGTTCCTCGAGGCTCCGCCCACTGCCAGGCCCACGACTCTCCGGACGCGACCCGCGAGGCCCCGCCCACCCCAGCGCGAGGCTCTTTAGGCCCCGCCTAAGGCCCCGCCCCCGCGCAGTGCGGCTGCGCCGGCGTCTCAGGCTCCGAGGCCCGGCCGCCGCGGCTCTTTTGTTTCCCCGCCGGGCCGCGAGGGCAGCCGCGGTCAGAGTCGCGTCAGAGCCGGAGTCGGGCCGAGTCGGAGTCGGAGCCGGAGCCGGAGCCGAAGCCGGAGCCAAGTGGAGTGGGAGCGAGAGCGGGAGCGGGAGCGGGAGCCGGAGCCGGAGCCCGAGCCGGAGCGGGAGCCGGCGCCGGCGCGGCTCGGTCCGTCCGTCCACGAGTGTGCCGGCGGACCCCGCGAGCGCGGCGCTCGGCCCTCCCTCCGGCCCGCGGGGCTGGGACCCGGCCCGGGCTTGCCCGATGGGGCGCGCGGCCCCAGCGATGCACCCGCGCCCCCGGCCCCGCGCGCCTGGCCCGCCCGCTGCCCGCGCCTCCGCCTGAGCCCTGAGCCCGGCCCGCCGACCCCTGGCCCGCGCCCCTGGTCCGCCCGCGCCATGGAGCCTGGCCGTGGCGGCGTGGAGACCGTGGGCCGCTTCGAGTTTTCCCGCAAGGATCTGATCGGCCACGGCGCCTTCGCGGTGGTCTTCAAGGGCCGCCACCGCGAGGTGGGTGTGCGCGAGACCCCGGCGCGGATCCCAGTCCCGGAAACTCGCCTTGGATCCTGACCTAGGGACCCGCAGCTTTGGAGATCCCCACCAACCCCCGACCCAACCTGGAGTTCTGCTCCAGGACCGTGGCCCCAGAAATCCAGCTTGGAACTCTCTTTCCCCGGGGATCCCAGCCCCTACCCGAGTTTTGCCTGGGCTGCCTCTGACCCCACTCTGGGATCGTACCTGAGCCAGGGGAGGGTGTCTTCGTGTCCTCAGCCTTGAAAGGCCACACTCGGTTTTCAGAAGCATGACCTGGAGGTCGCGGTCAAGTGCATTAACAAGAAGAACCTGGCCAAGTCCCAGACGCTGCTGGGGAAGGAAATCAAAATTCTCAAGGTGAGCTGGTACCCTGAGAGGGGAGGAGAGCCGGCCAGCCCCTACCTGGATTGTGAGACACTTGGGTTTCTGTCCCAGGAGCTGAAGCACGAGAACATTGTGGCGCTGTACGACTTCCAGGTGAGGCCTCTGGCTGCGGCTGCGGGTGTGGGGGAGGGGCAGTGTCACCCAGTCTGACCCATTCCAGCCTCAGACCTGTGGAGAGCTCTGATGGTCCCAGACCGGTGTCACTGGGTGGAAGGAGCTGGGCGCCCCAGTGTGAGGCTCTGAGGCCATCGGGCCTGGAGACTTCTGCACGGGTCTGGTCTGGCTCCCCTGGGTGTTGGACAGTCCCCATCTTGCCCGGCTCCCGGGCTGGAGAGGAAAGGGGACCAACCGCAGTCGGTGTTAGACCGACTGCATGAGCGCCTCTACCCCCTGGGGACCCCTTCCATGTGTAACCCAGTGGCCCTGGCTGATTTTGGCGTCCCAGGCAGGCCCACCTGTCTGGCTGGTGGCTTGTTTGTTGACACTGTTCCAGTGGCTCGGCATTGGCCGGAGCCTCCCTGCGTCAGAGCGGGAGGGGGAGGGGCTGCCGGAGATTCCTCGCTGGCAGTTGGTGCTGGGCCTGCTGGATGCCGAGCTCTGCTGGATGAGGCCACCTCAGGCCTGGCGGGCCCCAGCAGGCCAGCCCGCAGCTCAGCCGACCTGCAGCACCATCCCCCTGCTGGGCCCCAGGGCCGGTGGAGCAGGGTTGAGGGCCCTGGGCGCCTGGCCTTGGGACCAGGAGCTCCAGGCGCAGATCTGCCAGGCAGAATGCTGACTAATGGTTTTGAAACCTGTTTACTGGGGCCACGGGACCTGCCCTGGCTGAGGGAAGTTCCCAGCGGGTGGCTGTGTTTTGGTGGCCTCCACCCTCCTCCGCTGTCAGTTTTGCTGTGGCCCTGGGGGCTGACGTGTCACGCGTGGGCGGGGCTAGGTCTAGTGTGACAGGGAGTACCTGGAAACTGCCAGAGATACTGTGTTCTGGGTCCAGGAGGCCGCCCCGCACTCTGCCCTCCCCACCTGCCTGCCTTCCCTGCCCCCGGTCTCTTTCCTCTGCTTCCTCCCTGCTCCATCCTTCCTCTCCCTCCCCCTCCCCATGTCGGAAGCCTCCAGGGTGCCAGACGGCCTGTCCTGCCCTGGGCTGCCCCACACTGTGCCCAGTGGTTCCAGGTGGGCCCAGGGGAGGCCAGCTGGTGGTCCCCTGGGCTCCGACTGACCGGCCCGCAGTGTCTGCTGTCTGGCTGGAGACACACTGGACTCTGGGCTCTACCACTCCCTCCAGTGTTGGCCGTACTGTGGCTTCCTCTGCCCAGAGGAAGTGCTGAGAAATGGCGACCACAGCCTCTCCTGGGCTCTGGGGGTCACTAACACCATGGTGCGGGGGACTAACACAGGGACCAGAAATGGATGGTTTGCTTTTGTGTATTGGTATTTTGAAACAAGGTGTCAGTGGATCGCTCAGGCTGGCCTTGAACTGTGTGCCCCCTTGTCCAGTGATTTGGTTGTTTTTATTTGTTTGCTTGACTTTTTTTTTTTTTTTTTTTCCTGTGGCACCAGCGATCGAACTCACAGCCTAGAGCCTGCCAGGCAGGCGCTTAAGCCACTGACCCAAACTCCCAGCCCTAGTTGTTTTTTTTTGTTTGTTTGTTTTTTGTTTTTTTGCGGTACTGGGGATAGAACTCACAGCATCGCGCCTGCCAGGGCAGGCGCTTAAGCCACTGAGCCAAACTCCTAGCCCTGGTTTTTTGAGGTAGGGTCGCACTGTAGCTCAGGCCAGCCTCGCGCTCCTGTTGTAGCCCAGGCTGGCCTCAAACTCACAATGCTCCTCCTACCTCAGCCTCCGGAGTGCTGGGATTAAAGGCGTGCGCCACCACGCACGCCTGGCTCCAGCCCTAGTTTTTTGAGGCAGGGTCACACTATGTAGCTCAGGCTGGCCTTGCGCTCGCATTGTAGCCCAAGCCGGCCTCACTCACAACGCTCCACCTACCTCCGCCTCCAGAGTGCTGGGATTAAAGGCATGCGCCACCATGCCCGGCCCTGTTTTGTTTTTTTTTTTGAAACAGGGTCTCACTAGGCTGGCTTTGGTCTCACTATGTGTAGCCCAGGCTGGCGGCTTCAAATGGTGGCAGTCCTACCTCTGCCTTCCTCCAAAGTGCTAGGATTACACCCAGCTGAATTCGTTTTTTTAACAATAGGTAACTTGGGTGTGGTGACCCATGCCTTTAATCTCAGCACTTGGGGATGCTGAAGTGGGAGGATTGTTGTTAATTCAAGGCCAACCTGAACCACGAAGTAAACTTAGTCTCAGAAAAACACAGGTTAGCAGAGGGGAAGACAGTCACAGGCACGCCTGACCCTTGCCTGGATGTGCGCTCTCCTCAGGCACCCTGCGTGTTTGATCAGGGGACAACCAGGTGCATCCTTCTTGCCACACCTGCTGCTGCCGCGCAACTTTGTCACTTGAGCATGTGCGTGACAGCCGTGCACTCCTCACCCTCACCTGCACCCCAGGCTCCAGGCGGGCTCTGCCAAGCACACGTGTGTGTGCTTTGGCCCATCTGGCGGGGTGACAGCACCCTCTGACCACAGAGACTCTGGGAGGTGTCAACTACTGTCACACCTGTAGTTGTGGCTGTCATTGACGGCACCTGGTACCCATGACCCCACCTGTGGTGGCCGCCGAAGGACAAAGGGCTGATCTGGGACTCTGTGGTGTTAGGACGCAGCCATGTGTGTCCTTGTTCCGAGGTTGGAGTCCTCGAAGTCCTCTTGATCCCTGCCCCTGTGGTTATGTTTTGGTGGCTGGGGCCAAGGTGCCCTCCAGAGGCTGCTGGTGGTCTCGGCGGCCCTAGCTCAGCTTCACGCACCTGTGAGGCCTGGTCAGGGGCCCCTTCCTTGGTGCTTGTCTTCCTGGCCAGTTGTGCCGAGGGCTTGAGCCACTGTGTGTTCAGTGTCAGAGCCAACTGTGCTGTGTGCGTGGGTGTCTGAATCGTGGGCTGTGAAGGTTCCCTGGGTGTTTTTTTTTTCTGTCGAGGTTTTTTTGTTTTTTAACTGATTTTTCAAGACAGGGTCTCCCTGTGTAGTTTAGGCTGGTCTAGAACTCACTATGTAGCCCAGGCTGGCCTCCGACTCACCGTGTTCTCCTGCCTCAGTCTCCTGAGTGCTGGGATCACAGCATGTGCCACCATGCCTGGCCTGTTTTGTTCCTGTGTTGGTTTGTCCTTTTTTTCTTCTCAGCATTGAACCCAAAGCCTTGTGCGTGCTGGAATCCATCCTTCCCACCTCTTCTGAGCCGCCAGGCCTGTGGGAAGATGCTTGGGGCACCTCGGAGGGCTCCCGGCTCCTGCACAAGGCCAGCACGCTGCATCCAGGGGCCTTGCTGGTGAGCGGTGCTGCACCTGGGCCTGCACACAGACCCGGTCTCAGAGCTGCCTACGCTGACCTGAGTCCTGGGCAGTCCTGGCCCTTCTCAGAGAGCAGGCGGGGCTGTGGGCCCTGCGAGTGGGGGCGAGATGCAGACCAGGCCCCGGGCCAGCAGTCCTGCAGCTGCCTGCAGGCTGTGAGCTTCCTGTCACACGGGAGTGCACCGTGTTGGGGTGTGTGTGTGTGTGTGTGTGTGTGTATGAACGCTTCATAGATCGGTCTGTAAACACAGTAACAGTGGTGAGTGCAAAGCTTGGAGCGAGACAGGTGCCTGATGAAGTGGGTGCCAGTTAGGGAGCATGGTGCCCCAGGAGCTGCCCCCGTCCCCTGGTCTCTGCCACTGTGGTGCCTCTCCCTGCTCTCCCCGTCACTGTGACAGCTGCCTTGCTGGTCCTGGCGCTTCCTAGAGGTGGGACTGCAGCCTCATGGGGTGCTGCGTGGTGCCAGGGCGTCTCGCTGGTGGCCACACCCTGCCCTGCTGCAGGGCCGCCTGCGTGTCTGTCTGCGTGGGGCCTGGCGGTCGGGGTGGCCATATCTTGCCGAGGGACTTGCCATCCGTGTTCCTTGTGCTGGCAGTGTCCCCTGCACATCCTGCCCCACCCTGCCCCACTACTGTGGGTTAGCAGGGCTGGGCTTGGGACCAGCGGAGACATCCTGCCAGCGCTGTGCTCCGGGCTGGAGCCTGGTGGCCCTTCCTCCTGGGCAGGCCGCCCTCCTGCCCTTCTCCAGCACCCGGAAGAGCAGGAGTGGGGTAGGTGGGGTGGTGGCTGTCCCCATTGCTAGGCTCTGCCACCCTCGACAGCCGCACTCTGGAGGAATGAAGTAGGTCAGCACCTTTCCGCCCGCCCGCCCACTGGGCCAGCCGGGATCACCAGACTGGAGCGGGCCAGTGAGGGTGGGGAGCCGGGATCCTATTAAGCAAAGCACCTTAAGGCCTAGGGCGGGCAGCCTCTACGTGCCCAAGTGCCCGTGCCTACACGGATGACCTGTGCAGCTGCCCTGCCAGGATGCTGGCTTCTGCCTGGCATGGTGCTTGTGGAGGTGGCAGCCCTGTCTTCAAAGCAGTGGCAGTGCTATCCCTCAAAGGCTTTGTTTCGTTGTCAGGAGCCTCCCTGTGCACAGGCCGGGGCTCAGCCTCCCCGTCGGGAGGCCGGGTGTGTGCCGTGCGCCCCCTTGCTGCTCCCTTTGAGGGGCTGGCAGTCTGCCACTGCCCACTGCCCACAGCCCTGCCTTGGTCTTCAGTGGAGCAGGGGAAGGAAGCTGGCATGCCCCTGCACAGGCTCCAGGTGGGCCTGAGGCCGGGTGGAGCAGGGAGTTCTACTCGCATCGTCCCCAGCCCTGTGCCCTGGAGAGCCCCTCCCACAGGAGGGCGCCCTTGTGGCCACGGGGATCCTGGCAGTGCCCCTGCACCCAGGCGACCTGGCGGCTCTAGGGCCTGGCTCCTCCTGCCAGCCCTCCTGGGTGGCACTGAAGCCCCAGAGCACAGCCCTCGGCTTGGTGCTGATGTTGAGGCCAAGGCTGGCCCTCCGCTTCCCGCTGGGCATGTCACCTGGTTCTGTGGGGTGTGAGACAGGTGGGTCCGGGGTCCTGATTTGGGTCCCGTGAGGCTGGCTGGCGCCCTGCATTGTTTTCCTGCCCCCACCCAGCTTCGGGTGTGCAGAGCTCTCTTCTGAACTTGCCTTTGGGGGACATTGAAGGCTGCCACTGGGGAGGAGGTGGTCCCTCAGGAAGACAGCTGTGTCCCCAGTCCTTCCTCTGCCCCCATGGAGGGTAGGCTCAGGTGTCTCCCCCCAAACCCTGCACCCTCTGGCTGTATCTGTCCCAAGTCAAGTGGCCAGCACTGGCGAGTGCCTGAGGTCCCACGCTGGGGACTCCGAGGTGGCGGGGGGCAGAGGTGGGTGCTGATGCCCCTGAAGCCACTTCTTGGCCCTGGGCTCTTTCTGGATCCAACTTCTGTCCCGAGTCTCTGTGCCATGTCCTGGGCCATGACCCTCTGAGCCCCGCCCTGGGGACTCCCTGGCGAAGCCGCACCTGCCCAGTTTTATCTAGCCCCTGCAGCTTCTCTGGAAGGTGGCACTGGGGTGGGGCTGAGACCCAGGGGAGGTCAGGCAGGGACAGCGGGGATGGGTGGGGCAGGTCAGGGGTTCCCTCTGGGGATGTCCCTGCCTCTAGGCTGAGATCCTGTGGCCGCCCAGCTATGACCTCAGCCTAGCAGGAACCAGAAGTCCTGTGGCCTGGCAAATTGGAGGCAAGGTGGCTTGCACCTGGAGCTGGCAGGTGGTGCGTCAGGCTACTGCTTGCCAGGCTGTGTGCCTGACCCCACAGACCTCTGAAACGCTGCACCTTCCAGGTACCGGGCCCACCATGAGCTTGGGCCACTGGAGCTCCGCCCACCGCCCCCTGCTTGGAGCCTGGGGGAACAGTGGAGATAGAGCGAGCAGGGTGTGGATCCCGAGTTCCCAGCCTGGCCCCTGTGGTCGCAGAGTTGGGTCGGTGCTTGCTGGTGTTGGCAGAGCTGCTCTGGCGGGTGGGAAGACCCTGTCTGCACGTGGACTTTCCTGCAGGGTGGGCAGGCCCAGCCTCCCTGACTCTGGCCTGGGCTCAGAGGCCTCCGTGAAATTCCAAGAGTGGTGTTTGTGCTGGGCACCCACCTGCTGTTGGGGTGCTATGGGGGCTCTCCTAGGCTGCATGTGCACTGCCTAAGGCTGGCCATGAACAGAGCAAGGACAGGTGCCTTGGGCCGGGGTGCGGGGTTGGCAGCTGGGTGCCCTGGTGCTGACTCAGCCTGGTAGTTCCAACCCCTGATCTGGTGGCACCTCTGATTCCGGGGGCCGGGAGTGCCTGAGTCTGAGGTCAGGGCCCGCCCCTTCTCTGTCCGGGCCTGCGCACCTGCTGGCACCCTGTGGCTGGGAGTCCTGGAGAGCTCCGGTGGGGAGCCCAACCGCAGCCCCTGGCTTCCTTGCAGGCTGCTGCTCTGGCCACTCACCTGCAAAATTTCTGTGTTTTGGCTCTGTGGTGTGGGTCGAACCTAGGGCTTTTGCACTGAGCTATGTTTCCAGCCCTTTTTTAATTAGAGACAAGGACTCATTGGGTTGCTAAGTCGCCCATGCAAAGCTCAGATTTAGGATTCTGCCTGTCTCCCAGAGTGCTGGGATTACAGGTGTGGGTCACCACTCCCGGCCCAGGCCGCATTTCAACTGAAATGGACACAAGACACGACAAGTAACTGCTTCAGAGCTGGCGTGGCTGTGGAGGTCCTGCCTCGTGACCGACCGACTCCTGGCCTGGCCATGTTGGCTGTGCCCCGAGACAAGGAAGCTGGGTGGTATGCTTAGGGCACTCAAGGTGGCCTCTGCTCCATCCCTCATAGCCTTTTTCTGTCCTGCAGGAAATGGCCAGTTCTGTCTATCTGGTCATGGAGGTGAGCCCTGGGGTTCTGTCAGCAGAGGGTGTGCTGGGCTGGGCTGGGTTGGGGCTGGGGCTGGAGGCCTGGCTGTGCCTTGACGCGCAACCTGTCTTCCTTCAGTACTGCAATGGTGGTGACCTAGCCGACTACCTGCACAGTGAGTGATACCTCGGCAGGCAGCGTGTTGGCCGGAGGGCCTGGTGGAGCTGCCCTTGCCGGCTGGCAGCGAGGGGTCTGTCTCCTGGTGCCCTGAGATGGATGGGAGGGACCTCGCCGTGCTGGACCTGCCCGCCACCTGCCCACTCCAGGATTTAGTGCCAGTCCCTTGTGCTGGAGACATGGCTGCAGGCAGGACTCGGGGAGCTCTGCTTCCAGGGTCTCCGTTCTGGGCAGGACAAAGGGGCGGAGTAGGTAGTGAGGGTGGCCGCGTGGGAGGTGTGGTGGCACCCTGCACCTGCAGATGGGAACACAGCCAGCAGGGGTGGCACGCGGCACTGTGGGACCCGTGGGCTGGGCAGGGTTCGAGGGCCTCTGGCCTGTACACCTTGGGGGTCATCATCTGTTCTGGTTCTTGGGCTGTGACAGCAGAGCTCCGGTGTGGTTTATAATCTGGGGCTGTGGAGGGTTTGCTCCCCCTGCTGCCTGTGTCCCAACATCCACCACAGGGCCTCCCACCCCCAGGTGAGGATTCCCATACCTGACTTGGGAAAGTGCCGGGGTGGCTGTCTCTGCTCTGGGGCCGTTCCCTCTGCCGGGGGTGCTGGGTTGTCCCTTGCATCTGCCCCCTGACACCCTGGCTTCGGCCGAGCCTTCGGGTGGACTCCTGCCAGTGAGGAAGCAGGTCCCCGAGAGGGCGCCACTGTACCCCTGCGTGTGCGCCTGTTGCCCGGGCTGCCTGGCCGCCCCTGAGCCTGCGTATCCCTGCAGCCATGCGGACCCTGAGCGAGGACACCATTCGGCTCTTCCTGCAGCAGATTGCCGGCGCCATGCGGCTGCTGCACAGCAAGGGCATCATTCACCGCGACCTGAAGCCGCAGAACATTCTGCTGTCCAACCCCGGGGGACGCCGCGCGAACCCCAACAACATCCGCGTCAAGATCGGTGCGCCCCGGGTGTGGCCTGCTGCAGGGACCCGCTGGCACGGCATGGCACGGCCCAGCCCTGACATCTGTCTCTCCGCAGCCGACTTCGGGTTTGCCCGCTACCTGCAGAACAACATGATGGCAGCCACGCTGTGCGGCTCCCCCATGTACATGGTGCGTCTCCCCGGCCCTGCTCCGTGCGCGGCACCCGCCTGGGGCGCTGTGCTGCCGCGGCACCAGCCTGTCCTCTCCCCGGCCGCAGGCCCCTGAGGTCATCATGTCGCAGCACTATGACGGGAAGGCGGACCTGTGGAGCATCGGCACCATCGTCTACCAGTGCCTGACGGGAAAGGCCCCGTTTCAGGTGGGCAGGGCCTGCAACTGGAGCGGGGCAGGGTGAGCGGGTGGCTGCGGGCTGCGGCATGTGTCCCCAGATGTTGGCCTGTGTCTTCTGCAGGTACCTGGTGAGAGGGACCTGAGGGCAAGTGGCTCCAGAGTCTCGGGTGCAGCTCCCCACCTAGCACTGTCAGAGCCCCACCAGTGGCAAGGGAGGGCACAGCGTGCAGTGGGCTGCCTGTGGCCTAGTGGGGCTGGCTGGGGACCCAAGACCCAGCAGAGCGGGTCCTGTGTGCCAGGCTGCGGCCGGGGCGGGGCTGCCTGGGGCTGGGCTCACGCCGTTCTCCCTGCAGGCCAGCAGTCCTCAGGACCTGCGACTGTTCTACGAGAAAAACAAGACGCTGGTCCCTGCGTAAGCGGCCCCCCGCCCCTCAGTGCCCCCTGGGCAGCCCCTCCCCTGGCTGCCCCAGTCCCATCTCTTCACGTCTCTGCCCTCCCAGCATCCCCCGCGAGACGTCGGCGCCCCTGCGACAGCTGCTCCTGGCGCTGCTACAGCGCAACCATAAGGACCGCATGGACTTTGGTGAGCACTGCGGCCCAGCTGTGCCGCTTCAGTCCGGGGAGATGCTCGCTCGGGCCACAGCCTGGCCTTGCGGCGGGGCCCAACCCATCCCAGCACAGGGGGGTCCCCGAGGCCAGGTGCTGGGGCTGCCTGAGGGCTGACTTTCTTCCACAGATGAGTTTTTCCACCACCCTTTCCTGGATGCCAGCGCCTCCGTCAGGAAGTGTAAGTCCCAGCTGGGGCGGGCCTTGCTCACTGCCCGTTGGTTGAGGCATCTCATGGTGGCTCGGGTGGCTGTGGTGCGAAAGGTCAGACTTGAGGCTGGTGGCACCTCGTGCTGGCCACTGGTTCCTGTCCCTGGTGCTGACAGGATGGCGGGGCCACTGAGGGCTGGTGCAGTCACAGTCGTGGCTCGGGGTGAGGGTCCTTGCTTATGCCCCCTCTGGTCTGGGGTGCTGGGGACCATGCTGCAGGGGCTACGGTCGGGGGCACCTGCCCCAGGGAAGTGGCCATCTCAGTGGCTTCTGGCTGCTGTCATTCTCTGCACGGGGCAGGACAGTGCGTCTTACAGACTGCCCTCGCCCTCCACAGCCCCGCCTGTGCCTGTGCCCTCCTACCCAAGCTCAGGGTCGGGCAGCAGCTCCAGCAGCAGCTCCACCTCACACCTGGCCTCCCCTCCGGTAAGTGGCCAGGCCTGTGGGCAGCACAGCTGGCTTCTGGGGCCTCCCCCAAGAGCACATGGAGCCCACTGCCCGTGGGTTGGGCATGGCCCCATCAGTCGGGGGCAGATCTGCAGAGACCCTGTCTGTCCACCTGTCTGTGTGACACTGGGCTCTGCTGTCTTCTAGTCTCTGGGGGAGATGGCGCCACTGCAGAAGACGCTGACCTCGCCAGCTGATGCCACTGGCTTCTTGCATGGCTCCCGGGACTCAGGTGGCAGCAGCAAGGACTCCTGTGACACCGACGACTTCGTCATGGTCCCCGCTCAGTTCCCAGGTCAGGGCGGCAGGGAGTACAGTGGGCTTCGGGTGGGCTTGTGCTTGTGGCTGGGCATCTCGGACACAGGCGGGCAGGGTCACTGCAGGCTGCCCCCACCCTGCTGTCCTCAGGAACCTGCGCTTCTCTTCCTGATCCAGCGTGATCTGTGGTATCTGCGGCCACATCCCTGGGTAGGGTCTGGTCCAGCCACGGTTCCAACGTGGCAGGACAGCCAATGATGGTTGACCCCCAGTGGGCGGGAGCCGGGCTTCACGGGGGGCAGGCAGGCTGGGATGCTCAGCCTCCCTGACACCCTGGAGCTGGCAAGGGCAGATGAAGGGCCCGATCTGGGGCAGGGCTGCGGAGCGTGTGCCCACTTCTGCCCGCGCTCTGCTGCCAGCTCAGCTCACTGCCCCACAGCCACCGCGCGCCGGCGGCTGCTGTCTTCCAGGGCCCCCTGGGAGAAGGGAAGTGGAACTCAGTGCGGGGAGCCCTGTGATGGGGGGCTCTAGGGGGAGGGGACACCTGGCCATGTGTTATTCTGTTCCTGCAGGTGACTTGGCGGCTGAGGCGGCCAGTGCCAAGCCCCCGCCGGACAGCCTGCTCTGCAGCGGGTGAGCACCCAGCCCTTTTTGGAGAGAAAGAGGCCTTCAGGGCAGCTGGTGCCCCCCAGCCTGGGGAAGTGGCCAGGAGGGCCCGGTGCCCCAGTGCCACATCTGTCCCTTCTGCCTTCTCCTTGCAGGAGCTCACTGGTGGCCTCTGCGGGGCTGGAGAGCCACGGCCAGACCCCGTCCCCCTCGCCGTCCTGCAGTAGCTCACCCAGCCCCTCAGGGTAAGCGGGGTGTGGCTGAGGGGACGGGCAGGGCTGCGGGTCAGCCCCCCTGCTTGGCAGAGCTGGTTTGGTCAGAGGCCCTGTCCTCGTGCAGACACGTCGGTGCTCTGCGTGCTGCCCAGGGCGGGGTACGGACACCCGGTGGGTGTGGCTAGAACAGGTCCTGGGTGCCTCCCCACTCCGAACCCTGGTCTTCCTCCACAGCCGGGTTGGCGCCTTCTCCAGCAGCAGGTATGGCGCCTCGGTCCCCATCCCCGTCCCCACTCAGGTGCACAACTACCAGCGCATCGAGCAGAACCTGCAGTCGCCCAGCCAGCACCACACCCCCCGGTGAGCGGCCCTGGCGTGGCCCGGCCAGCCCTCCTGCGCCGGCCTTGTTCAGTGTGGCGTGGTGCTGGGGCCTCACCGCCTGTCCTGTCCCCAGGTCCTCTGCCAGCCGCCGGTCGGGTGGCACCAGCCCCCTGGGCTTTGCCCGGGCCAGCCCGTCACCCCCGTCCCATGCTGACAGCGCTGTCCTGGCCAGGAAGTTGTCTCTGGGTGGGGGCCGGCCCTACACACCATCCCCACAGGGTGAGTGCAGCCTCAGGTCTGGAGGGTGGGGTCGCTCGGAGACCCCGGTGTCTGCCCACTCTGACCCTGAACCTCGTCCGTCCCCAAGTTGGAACCATCCCTGAGCGGCCTGGCTGGAACAGGGCACCCTCTCCGCAGGGAGCTGAGGTGCGGACTAGCAGGTCACCACGGCCAGGTGGGTGCAGCCTGTGTTGTGTCATCCTGGCTGGAGGGCAGAGGGCTCCCAGAGCAGGGCAGCGGTGGTCTGGTGGCCCTGTCTCTCTGTGCCCTGGAAGTTTGGTGATAAGCCTGTCCTGTTCCCAGGCTCCTCTGTGCCCGAGCACTCCCCCCGCGCTCCTGGGCTGGGCTGCCGCCTGCACAGCGCCCCCAACCTGTCAGACCTGCATGTCATCCGACCCAAGCTGCCCAAGCCCCCCACGGACCCACTGGGAGCTGCCTTCAGCCCCCCGCAGCCCAGCCCTTCCCCGCCAGCTCCTGTGCTGCAGTCCTGCCGGCCCCCACGCAGCTCCCCCAAGCTTCCCGACTTCCTGCAGCGGAAGCCCCTGCCCCCCATCCTGGGCTCTCCCACCAAGGTAACGCTCGCCACAGCTTTCCAGCACCCGTGAGCCCCCAGCCCCAGAGGGCGACCAGACCCTGCTTCCTGTCACCTGCCTGGACCGCACTCCAGGCATGGCTGCGCCCTGGGCGTCTCTGTGCGTGGCTGTGGGGGTGGTCCAGGGCACGGCTTTGGTGCCCTATGGAAGGTCTCAGGACAGCCCCGTGGCCAGTCTTCTCCATGCTGAGGCTGTCTGGCCACCCTTTTGAGGGAATCGGCATCAGGATTCTGTGTCCTTGTGGTGTGTGGCGTTGGTGTGTGGGGCCTTTCCTTCCCAAGGTTGTGGCCCAGGCTGGGTGCAGAAGGACACCTTGGAAGCCAGGCTGCTACCCTGGGGACAGCCACATTTCCCTGTCCACACAGAGGCCCTCAGACCCAGCCTTGCTGGGGTGTGTGAGGACCCCGGCATGCACACGGGGCTGCGGTAGGTGTGGTGTCACTGCTGTGCCCCCTTCCACGCTGTGCCCTCCTTTGACTTCCCCAAGGTTCCCAGCTCCCAAAACCTCTTGGCTCTACTGGCACGGCAGGGTGTGGTAGTAACACCCCCCCGAAACCGGACACTGCCTGACCTCTCAGAGGTGGGGCCCTTCCAGGGACAGCAGTTGGGTTCCGGCCTGCGGCCAGCTGAGGACACCAGGGGCCCCTTTGGCCGGTGAGTGGGGCAGGTGGGAGGTGTGTGCCAGGCCTTGTTCTGCACTGTCTATGGTTTTGGGGAGCCTGGCCCCACAGCCGGCTGCCTCCGGTGCCTGCTGGAGATGAACTGGGATGGACCGTCGGGCCAGTGGACAGGTCAGGCCCAGTACCTGAAATGCCACGTCTCTCCTGCAGGTCCTTCAGCACCAGCCGCCTCACGGATCTGCTCCTCAAGGCCGCGTTTGGCACGCAGGCCTCAGACTCGGGCAGCACGGACAGCCTGCAGGAGAAGCCCATGGAGATTGGTGTGCCAGGGCTGGCCAGGGTGGGGGTGTGTGGTCAGGCCTGAGTGGACCCTGACCCCCTCCCTCTGTCTCCAAGCACCCTCTGCTGGCTTTGGAGGGAATCTGCACCCAGGAGCCCGTGCTGGAGGCACCAGCAGCCCGGCCCCTGTGGTGTTCACGGTGGGGTCACCTCCCAGTGGGACTACGCCGCCCCCGGGGCCCCGCGCCCGGATGTTCTCAGGTGAGGCTGGACTGGATCATCATGGTTGCTGCCTGGGGTGAGCAGGGGCAGAACCCTGCTCAGTGTCCTTCAGGTGGTTGGGGGGATGCCCACAGCGGCAGGGGCATCCCCAGGACCCAGGCCCCTGTTCAGGGCCAGCCTCTTTGTCTCACCGACCTGAAAGACTGCTGTGTTGGCTGCAACCTGGGTTTGAGCACAGCAAGCTTCTTCCTATGCCCAGGGCTGGATGGGGTTTTTAGTAGGCATGCGTTAGTCTTGGTATGGAATCCAGGGCGGGGAGGGCGCAGGCACCATCCCCCAGCCATGTCTCCCACAGTGGGCTCCGCCGGCTCCTCCTCGGCCCGCCACCTGATGCCTGGGGCCTGTGGCGAGGCTGCCCCTGAACTCACTGCCCCCGGCCACTGCTGCAGCGCTGGTGACCCGCTGTCTGCCCACCTAGAGGGCGCTGTGACCTTTGAGGCCCCCGACCTCCCCGAGGAGACACTCATGGAGGTGAGGCCGGCCTGAGGGGGTGGCAGGGCTGCCTGGGCCGGGGAGCTCCTCGGGTCGCCTGCCCGCTCGCCTGCTGCCCACTTCAGCCCTGGCCTCTGCACCGCAGCAAGAGCACACGGAGACCCTGCACAGCCTGCGCTTCACGCTGGTGTTCGTGCAGCACGTGCTGGAGATCGCAGCCCTGAAGGGCAGCGCCAGCGAGGTGACCATGGGCCCCGAGTACCAGCTGCAGGAGAGCGTGGTGGCCGACCAGATCAGCCTGCTGAGCCGCGAGTGGGGGTATGTGTCCCCGGGGGCCTGGGGGCCGAGGGCAGGCACCACCCCCTGACCTTCTGCCGCCCTGCAGCTTTGCAGAACAGCTGGTACTGTACCTGAAGGTGGCCGAGCTGCTGTCCTCGGGCCTGCAGACAGCCATTGACCAGATCCGGGCCGGCAAGCTGTGCCTTTCATCCACTGTGAAGCAGGGTGAGGGCGGGTGGCTGGGGAGCTGGTGCGCGCGAGGGTAGGGACTGCCCCCGGCCCCGGCCCGCCGGGCGGGGACCTCGGTCCCCAGCTGTGGCGCTGAGCCTCACACCTGCAAAGCCCACTCCTCCAGCCTCCCAGTGCCCGCAAGGCAGGGAGCTGACTGAGTCCCCACCCCGCCACAGTGGTGCGCAAGCTGAACGAGCTGTACAAGGCCAGCGTGACGTCCTGCCAGGGCCTGAGCCTGCGGCTGCAGCGCTTCTTCCTAGACAAGCAGCGGCTGCTGGACGGCATCCACGGCGTCACTGCCGAGAGGCTGATCCTCAGCCACGCCGTGCAGATGGTATGCGGGTGGGGCCCTGGGACCCAGAGACGGTGCACACGCAGCGGGGGTCACAGCGTAGGCCGAGGCCTGGGACCCTCTGCTTCCTGCAGCCAGCCCCCACCCACCTGCCTTGTCACCCGCAGTGACACTCAGTAGCCAGCTCTGTCCCTCCACCAGGGGTGTGCCACCCTGGGCTGCACTGGCCACCGGCCCTCCCCCGTGCACCCCGCCCGTGCACAGGCATCATGGAATGGCCCAGGGCTGCCTGTGGTGGCCCTCAGGGCCTTGCCCAGCCCAGCTGTGCCCTCGCCTGCAGGTTCAGTCGGCCGCCCTGGACGAGATGTTCCAGCACCACGAAGGCTGCGTGCCGCGCTACCACAAGGCCCTGCTGCTGCTGGAGGGGCTGCAGCACATGCTCACGGACCAGGCCGACGTGGAGAACATTGCCAAGTGTGAGTACTGCACACTGCGGGCTCTGCGGGGGGGTGTGGGTGCTCCCCAGCTCACACATCTGTTTCCCACAGGCAAGCTGTGCATTGAGCGGAGACTCTCAGCCCTGCTGTCCGGTGTCTGTGCCTGACCTGCTGCTGCGAGCCCCGGAGTGGGCTCCGCGTGCTGCTGGACTGTCGGCCACCTACCGGCCTCGGTGCTGACCCGGGGTGCTGGCTGCTGCCTGGGCCCCGGCAGGGACCCAGCAGCGTGGCTCACCCATCTGGCCTGCCGTTTTCCTCCCGCTGTGGGCTGCAGTGCGTCCTGCGCTGGTGCTGGGAGGTGATGGGCAGCGTGCGTGGGCACCACCAGCCTTGGGCCCAGGGCAGTGCCAAGGACAGGCGGGCCCTGGGACAGTGTTGCTGACTCTAAGCCAAAGTGAACTTTTCCGGGTCACTGCCCTTGGCACCTAACAAAGGGCATGGCCTCTGGCTCCCAGCCCTCTGGGAACCTGTCCCTTGGACCCCCATCCAGCTTTGTAAATCACCAAGCACTTTATACAGAAAGATGGAGAGCGAACCCAGCCTCAGTGCTGTCCCCGTGCAGACGGCTGGGAACTGTCTCCTCTCGGTCAGTTGTACATGTGCACATAAGTGTATACCTATACATAGCCCCGTGTGTACATGTGCATAATCATGTATACTTATACATAGCCCCGTGTGTACATGTGCACATACGTGTATACCTTATACATAGCCCCATGTGCACACATGCACATAAGTGTATACCTTATACATAGCCCTGTGTGTACATGTGCACACTTGTGTATACTTATACATAGCCCCGTGTGTACATGTGCATACTTGTGTACACCTATATATAGCCCCGTATGCGTGCCTCTAGGGGCATCAGCGTGGCTCTGTGCCTGCCGCCCTTGTATTTAATATTTTCCTAGGGACAGTGACACACTGAGCTTTCTAGACCCAGAACAGATACAACTTTTCACACTTCTAAAAATGTGTCTTATTTTTCTGCAGCTCACTTTTTCTTTAAAGAAGAAAACCTTCAGGTGTTCCACATTGTTGGGAGGCGTGGGGTGGCTGGGTGGGCCCAGACTGTTAAGCGTGCTGGACGGTGGCAGCAGGAGGTGCCAGCCTGGGGCTGCAGATGTGAGGCCTAACACCTGTCCCCGTGTGTGCGTGTGTGTTCGTGTCCAGGTGGCTGGCTATCCTTACACCCTGCAGGACGGGCAGTGCCCAGCTACCTTCCCCACTGGAGGCAGGCGGGTCAGGGTGGGTTTTCTGTGCCACAGGGGAAAAAACCCCAAATGCAGAATCCATTGAGCTTTCCTGTTTTTGTGCCCAGCAGCCACCAGAGCCACACAGCTCACCTTCCGGGGGGCATGTGCTGGGCATCTTGGCCCAGGGCCCAGCACAGCTCAACCCTGCCCAAACCTACTTGAATGTATCTCTGAACTCCCGCAGGAGGGCCCACGCGAGGGTTCAAAGGTCATGCCACACACACGTTTCTCTTTGCAATACTTGAAATAGTGCCACTGTGCTGAGACACAAGGAAACGAGTCCCCGTGGTGGTCTCCTGGCTTGCTGCCCTGCGACTCACCTCGCTGCATGTGATGTTAGTATTTATTGCTTTCTGGCCAGCCGGAACCTGGGCCACTGGGGAGGCCGTGCAGGAAGCGCCTCTTCCACCTGTCCCCAGCACCTTCCTGGCGGCCGCAGTCCATGTGGCTGTGTGTGCTGCGAGCAGCTCCTGTTGTCCCCGAGGTCGAGCTCAGCTCGGCTGTCTGTCAGATGCGTTTTGTGAGAGTCCCCATCTCATCACGTGTAACAGGAATAAACCTTCGGAATTGTTGACTGTGTTGCTGCTCATCCCGATGGCCTGCCCCTGTCCTTGTCACCTTGTCCTCTGCCTAGATCTGTGCATGGCAGCCAGTGGCCCCAGTGGCAGAGGCAGAGAGGAGCCCTTGGGTCCCATGGTGTCCACAGTGGCTGGTCCAGTGACAGTGGGGCTGCTTGAGGATGGACAGTTGGGGCCCGGCAGAAACAGCCCCACTGGGCTGAGGGGGAGTGGAAAGACCCACCCAGGGGGACAGGCTGGAGGCCCTTGGGACACTTGCTTCCAAATGTCCTGTCTGGGGACTACACTTAGCACCTCCACTGCACTGGCTTGGAGCTGTCGCCCTGACCTATCCTTCCAGTGCTGGCCCTGCAGCTGCCCCGTGGGCTTTACTTCCTTCTGGGCAGCGCTGGGAGGGGTCAGGGGGCCTAAGAACTCCATGGCCCTGAAGTGAGCCCAGCTACTTGCAGGGTGCACGCTCTGTCCTCTGGTGGCAGGAGCCTTCAGGTCCCTTGTGTGCCACCTCTGCTCCTGAGGACTCCAGGGCTCCTGTTTTGTGTTGCCTGGCCACAAATCTCCAGACCCAAAGGCTCCCCAACCTTTGCCTCGGGAGTAGCTGGGTGACAGGTGGCACGGGAGCCTCTCGAAGTCCTCTTTGATTCTCAAGGGATCTGATGGTAATTTCCTTTGCCCGTCTTTGAATGGTTTGCTTTTTTTGGGTAGCAGGTCTGAACCTAGGCCTTTGCCACTGAGCTGCATCCCCAGCCATGTTTTTGATACAGGATCTCATTACATTGCCAAGTTCCCCCGGCTGGGCTGGACCTTTTTCTTCTTTCTCTTTTTTTTTTTTTTTTTTTTTTTTTTTTTTTTTTTTTTTTGGTACTGGGAATGGAACTTGGCCTTGTGTTTGGCAGGCAGGCGCTGTGCCACTGAACTACATCCCTGGCCCCTGGGCTGTAACGTTCGATCCTTCTCGTCAGACTCTTCAGAGACAGGCTGGTTAGCACTTTACTGTATTGGAAGGCTTGTGCTTTTAACTATTGTTTTTATAAGATAAAAATAAATTACCAGAAAGGCTAAACACAATATCAAAAATGAAAGTTCATGGAGAGGTGGCAAGCACTTGAAAGTCTGCTTGGGTGGGTCTGGCTCCACATGGCGGCGTTCCCCGCCCCCCTCCCCCCAACGCGTTTCCCAGCAGCTGCGACTGCCCAGAAAGCTGAGCCCCTCACCTGTGGCTCTCTGGGTGCTGTCTTTTTTTTTTTTTTGCGGCATTGGGGATTGAACTCACAACCTTGCGCTTGCCAGGGCAGGCGCTTAAGCCGCTGAGCCAAACTCCCCAGCCTCTGGGTGCTGTCTTAATGGACTATCTTTTACAGCAGCTTCAGGTTTTACACAAGAGTTGAGCAAGAGAAGCGTAGAGAGCTCCGGCTTCTCCCCCCGCCTCCCCGGTGGCCTGTCCTTGGCCTGTGGTGCAATGGCAATGCCTTGCGGTCACCACAGCCCTGGCTCACGCTGGGGGTTGCGCAGTCGCTGGTTCTGACAGGTGTGTGGTGACGTGTGACACCTGTTCACTTCACACCCCAGCCCTAGTGGCTCACTGGTTCCAAAAGACAGGGTGGGGAGGCTCCATTCCTTTGGGCATCCACTCGTCTCTGGCTGCCCACTGCTGAGGCAGGTGTGACTCAAGAGTGGGGATCAGGGTCAGCCTCTGTTCCGACCCCGACTGCCTCAGTTTACCCCCAGTGGGACAGAGCAGCAGCATCTGTGAAGGTGAGGCAGTGAACTGGTAGGGCGGTTTGGCATTCTTTCATCCGTCTTACCCAACAGCCCTTACCCTGGCCCTGGGACCTGTCAGGTGCTTTGGGTTCTGACCCTTGACTCCTGGCCTTGCCCCACCACTTCCTGTGTCAGCAGGTGTCCTCATGGCTTCTCTAACTGTGGACTCCAGGTGGACATGCAGCCCCAAGACTCTACCCATAGAAGGGAGCTTACGTGCTCCTGCCCCAGAGCCTTTGCACTACCACGCAGCCAGCCTGGAACAGGCTTGTCCCTACTGCCCACAATTCGATCAGTCAGGTGAACAGAGGCGAGCGGAGCCCCGCGCCAAAGGCTTTGTAGAGAAGGAGGCAGGAGGGTTGCAGGGCGATGCGAAGACGGACGTGGATTGAGGATGCCGCCAGACACGGAGGGCCCTGTACGGAGCGAGGACTGGGCCCGCAGCAGGTCTCTGCGCGCCCGCCTGTGCAGGTATCCGGCCGGCTAGGGAGCGAGAGCAGTGCGGTGAGCTTCCGGCGTGCAGGAGCCGCTGGCCGGGGAGGCCTCTCGTTTCTAGTGCGATCTCTGCCGGAGCAGCGAAAAAGCTGGCAGGGGTGGTGTGGAGGCGGCGGCGCTCGCCTGGCAGCACCAGGCCCCGGCGCACCCCAGGACTAGTCACAGCACCGCCCCGACTCGGATCTGTCGTCTGTCCAGGGGCCGGCCAGGAACGCACGGCAGTTGCCTGAGGGTGAAGTCCACGGTGGCCGCCACCGCCTACCCGGAGCAGATGTGCGGGTCCCCCGCGCCCCAACTACTAGGATGGGGCGCAGGCTCCAGGCTCGGTGGGAATCCAGCGCGTACCCGCTCACCGAACGACGGAGTCACCCTGAGGCCTCGGGCGCGGCCACGGCTGCGCGTCACGACAGGGGAGCGCGCGCCGGCCTCGGCTGCGGGGCGTTCACGGCTGCGCGGCTGGGAAAACCCCCGCCTCTCCCCAGGCGGATTTTTGTCTCCGTCCGGCCGCCGTCCGGGCCGCGCGCGCGCGCGCGCGCCAGCTTCCGCCCTGCCCACGTGGTCGGCCTCGGGTGCGTCTGCGGCGCCGTGAGTGGCGTGGGCGGGTGCGACCCTCGGGTCCCTACGCGCGGGCGGGATCGCGACTCCCCAGCGCAGTCCCCTGGGCGGGGCGGAGAAGGGTCCGGCCCGCCCGAGACCAGTCCGGGAGTCCAGGACGTCGCGGGTAGCTGCGGGCCCTCAAGTTGGGTAGGGGCGCCGGGGTCCTGAGGAGAACGGAGGTCAGAGATCAGAGTTCACCAGGGGTCCGGGAGGTCAGGGGCCGGCGCCCGCACCCCGCTGCACATGGGCGTCCCCGGCCTGCAGGCCACGCTGCTGAGAGCCTGGGGACGGTGGACGGCGCGCTGCGGCCCGCGCGCCCGCTGGTAAAGACCCGGCGCTGCCCCCCGCCCCGCATGCCGCCCGCGCCGCCCTGCATTGCCCGTCTCAGCCCCGCGCCGCCCCTTCATGTCCCCCAGCCCAACTGCCTGGCACTGCCCACTGCGCTGGCGTTTCCGACCGTCCGGTCCCCGTGGGAGAGCCGTGCGCGCCGGCCGCTCGGTGCCCCTTGGCCTGACTGTCCCCCGCGCCCGCCCGTCTTCCTCCCAGGCTGTCCCTGATGGCGGGGAAGGAGGCGCCCCCCGCGCCGGCTGCACACCCGCCAGCCAGGAAGGCTCGCGGGGGCCGGGTCTGGGAGGAGACGCAGAATCCCAGCAAGAGGCTCCGGGGCAGCGAGGTCGAGGAGCAGCCGCGGAAGCTGCCCAAGCGCAAGATCGTACTGCTCATGGCCTACTCAGGGAAGGGCTACCACGGCATGCAGGTGAGACTCAGCACCCCGCTAATGCCAGCTTCACAGGGAACCTCAGGGAACAGGCTGCCCAGTAAAGGAGGAGCGGTCATGGTGGCTGAGCTGGCAAGGCTTTGGTTTGAGTCCACGCAGCTTTCATCAAGCCCTGTCTGTGACTGTGCCAAGTGGCGACTTGGTTAGCACAGCACCCAAGCGTCTCCCATGGGTGTCAGGGCTGGCCGGGTGGCTGTTCTGTGTGTGACCCTGGGCCAGCAGGCAGGTGTGCCTCGATTCTTCATCGCTCCCATGGGAGTGCATGCAGTAGCTCCTAGACAGGTCGAGCTGGCCAGGCTTACTAGTATGAGGACCAAGGACACGTTGGGGGATGGGGGCCTGACATGGCGGGGAGCGTCATGGAGACCTGGGCAAGCAGGCACCCTTTTGACTGTGCATACAGCACCAACCGGACCCTTTCCTCATTGGAGCCCACAAGAGCAGGGAGACCTTGCTCCTTTTGTGGTCCCCTGTGCAGAACTCCCTTGTTCTAGGTTGTTTTTTGAGGGGGCAGGGTTGAGACAGGGCTGGTCTTGAACTTGTGGGGATCCTCCTGTCATTCTTCCAAGTTTCATGTTCTTTGAACTTCTCTGGGCATGGCCCACAGGACCAAGTTCCCTGCTGTAAACAGGAGCCCACTGAAACATCAGTCAGGAAGATAACTGTGTAACCTGCCTAGGAGTATGAACAATTGTTATCCTAGTTCCTGTTTGTTTCACTTCAACAGGGCCTTTACACTGAACTACATCCATAGGCTTTTATTATTTGTCTTGAGACAGGATCCTTCTATATCACTAAGTTGCCCATGCTGGGCTCCAATTTGTGATCCTCCTGCCTCAGCCTCCCAGAGTGCTGGGATCACAGGCACATGCCACCACTCCTGGCCATGAAACTAATTTCCTGGCAGCTGGTAGATGGTGACCATAGGTTGGAAAATGTTTTAGTCTCATTTATCCTCAAATATCAGGTGGAGCAGACAGACCACCTCTGCTGCACTCTGTGGGTGACTTATGCTTTTTTTTTTTGATACCCAGAATTGAACTCATGACCTCATGCTTGCCAGGTAGGCACTGTGCTGCTGAGCTCCATCCCAGGCCCACTTTATGTTTTTGAGAGTAATTCTGATTATGTAAGGTGTGTGCTATAGGCGCTGTCTTGGAACTTTGTGTCTCATCAGCTTCTGTTTGCCTCAGTTCCTTGTTAGGGAAGAGGGGGTGGTGAGTAGCTCCTAGCAAGGCTAAAATTCCTGATAGCACTTGAGAAGTGTTCGTGGTTTTATACTGTGTGCAGGGACTGGACGCCAGCTGGAAGAGCCTGTAAGCTGGATTTTGGGAAAAGCTCCCTCAGCAGTCACCCCCTCGGGAAGGTCAGCAAGGTGTTGCTGTCCCTGAGGTTGGGCCCTGGGACCCGTCAGGTCAGGCTGAGAGTGGGGTGTGGAGACTTGTGCACGGAGCCTTCCTCTCCTCGCGTTGTCCGTTCTGGGAGGCTGCTCGGTGGGTGTGAAGAAGCCTGGATGCCAGCCCAGCCTGTCCAGCAGTTTCCTGCAGGGGACACTGGCAGAGCAGTGGTTTGGGCCTGGGTGCTATGCAGGCCTGGTGTGGCCCACGTCACCTGGCCCCTGGCATGGGCACTAGGCAGAAATGGACTGGTAGCTTTTGTCACTCAAACTGGTCTTTTCTCCAGAGGAACCTGGGGTCCTCGCAGTTTAGAACAATTGAAGACGACTTGGTGTCCGCCCTGGTTCAGGCGGGCTGCATCCCTGAGAACCATGGCGCAGACATGAGGAAAATGTCCTTCCAGCGCTGCGCCCGCACAGACAAGGTGGGTGGCGCCTCTGTCCCTAGCTCTGCAGGTACCTGTCCAGCTGGCCCACTGGCCATCCAGCATCCATCTGTGAGGCCTCTTGGGGTACAGAGGGCAGAGACAAGAGTCAGCCGTGCCTGACCAGAATCAGACATTTGCTTTGTGTGGCCAGAGGTCGGGAGAGGGACCCTCTCAGGTGCAGCTGGAGCCAGATGCCTGCCGCTGGCAGGACTGTGTTTGCCAGCGCTGGCCTTCGTTGGCCTGGCCCCTGCAGGTGGCACAGTGGCCGTGACCTCTGCTTAAGATCCAGCCGCATCAGCCCCCCGGGGCAGAAGGAATTGTGTGCCACAGAGGCCAGCCACACTGCGCTGGTGCATTGTTGCCTAGTAGTAACATTCAGGAAGGAAGAGGTGAACTCAGTTTTCACAGGCAGCTCTTCTCACCCAGCGTACCCCACACGTGTTCCTTTCCACATGCACGGAGTGTAGAAGTCCACTTCTGGGGTGCATGCTACAGTGCATGATCCCCGCCCTCAGCACAGCACCACGCTGGCCTAGCATGTCCATCGCAGATGCGGTTGCTGGCTCTCTGGTGGCCCATGCGGGGAGCGGTCCCCCACATCACAAGCCTGGGCCTCGGTGTGGACCACGGGGCCTGTGTGAGCAGGTGGCTCACCTGGGCTGGAGCTGTGTCACCTGAGGGACCTGCCAGGGCTGTAGGGCACAGGGATGTGAGCCTGTAGCTCTCTGCAGCACACCGAAAGCCGGGAGCACAGGCGAGGGTCAGCATGCCAGGCCACGATGCCTGTGTCGACCAGAAGCTCACATCCAGGTCTCCTGATCCGAGGCCAGGCCAGCCCAGGAGAGGCAGTGAGAAGGCAGCTGTGTGCCAGAAGCCTCCTTTCTGTAGCACCTGCAACAGGAAGGGGCAGAGGCTGCTATAACTCTGAATTACCTTTTTTTTTTTTTTTTTTTTTTTTTTGAGACAGGGTCTTTCTTACTGTGTACTTCAGCCTGGCCTCGAGTTCATTATGTAGCCCAGGCTGACCTCGAACACCCAGAGTGATCCTCCTGCCTCAGCCTTGAGAGTGCTGGGATTACAGGCATGTGCCAGCACGCCTGGCTTCTGAACCACATTTTACTTTTTCATTTTTTCCTTCGCAGCTCTGTTGTTTTCAGGGCAGAAGAGTAAATGTTTGCTGAGGAAGACAGTATTTCAAGAGGCCCCTTGCTTTAGACATTTCATATAATTCCCACTGCCTTTATTTTTTTTATTTTTTGGGGGGTACCGGGGATTGAAATCACAACCTTGCATCTGCCAGGCAGGTGCTTATGCCACTGAGCTAAATTCCCAGTCCTATTTTTTTTTTTTTTCCCCCCCCCGGCACCGGGGATTGAACTCACAACCTCGCGCCTGTCAGACAGGTGCTTAACTCACTGAGCCAAACTCCTGACCCTGGTTTTTTGAGGCAGGGTCGCACTGTGTAGCTCAGGCTGGCCTTGCGCTCGCGTTGTAGCCCAAGCGAGCCTCGAACTCACAACGCTCCTCCTACCTCAGCCTCCCGGGTGCTGGGATTAAAGGTGTGCATCACCACGCCCGGCGAAGTTTGTCTTTTTTACAATTGGGAAAGACTCAAGGAGCAGAAATTGCTGAGACTGAGTAGGAGGGGCAAGTGCAGCCCTGGACTGAGCAAACGAGAACGTTTTGTTAAAGGTTTATCCCCCAGTTCTGGGACTGAACCTCGGGCTTCACCACCAACCCCGCCGTCAGCCCACCCCGTGAGTTGCCATTGCCCCGTCGTGGGGCCCTGTCACCCCCTGGCGCCCTCAGGATCGCTGGCATCGGGATGGGAGTCTGTCCTGTGCTGCCTCAGTCCTTCTGCGTACGTGGTGCCTGCCTTTCTCCACTGCTGTGAGTCAGGTCTCCTGGCGGGCTCTGTTCCGTCCGGTCCCCATCCAGCGACTGTTGGGCCCACCATCCCTCAGTCTGAGAGCCCTGAAGCGGGGCCTGCAGCAGGGCTGGGGTGCGCTGGCACAGGGACGGGACCCACCTGGTGCGCTCTGCTGTCTCACAGGGTGTGTCTGCAGCTGGCCAGGTCGTGTCGCTGAAGGTGTGGCTGATCGATGGCCTTCTGGACAAGATCAACAGCTACCTTCCATCCCACATCCGGATCCTGGGTGAGCCTCGAGGTGCAGGCAGCTGGACCCTGGCCGAGGGCCTCAGGGAGACACGTGCTGCGTGTGCCCCACTCCTTGCAGGGTGCCAGGGGACGTGGAGGTGGAGCAGAGCAGAACCTGTCACAAAGCAGATGGGGACAGAAAGCCTCTTGGCCAAAGAGCCCAGCTGTGACACGGTGCTTGTTTTTCTTTTTTTTGTGTGTGGCACCGGGGATTGAACTCACAACCTCGCACCTACCAGGGCAGGCACTTAAGCCACTGAGCCAAACTCCCGGCCCTGGTTTTTTGAGGCAGGGTCGCACTATGTAGCTCAGGCCGGCCTTGCGCTCGCGTTGTAGCCCAAGCCGGCCTCGAACTCACAACGCTCCTACCTCAGCCTCCCGAGTGCTGGTGCTTGTTTTTCTTTCTTTCCTCTTTTTGGTTCTTTTCTGAGATGAGGTTTCGTTACGTAGTCCACCCTTGGCTCAAACTCTGGAGCCCGAGCAGCGGGGATGGCAGGTGTGCACGCCACACTGGACAGTGGCCTTCTCTGCCTGGGGCCGCCCCTCCCCGCGGAGGACTCCTCGGTCGTGTGGCTCCCCAGCCATTAGCGTGATGTGGAGCTGTGTCCCAGGCGGTGACCTGCATTGCAGGAGGCCTGTCCGCTGGCACGTGCAGCCTTGCTTCAGCAGTTGTGTCTGGGGCCACAGAAACCTCCCCGGGTGACCTCGTGATGTTTGTGTTTATGATGCTGGATTTGACGAAGGACAGGACACCAAGGGTGGAGGTGCCCACAGAGATGGGACAACGCACACTGAGCTTGCGCCAGCCCCTGTTGGTGCTGAGGAGGGAGAAGTCGTGCGGGTTACAGCCTGCCTGGCTCCTGCAGGAGCTCTGCTCGACCTGCATGAGCCCTGGCGGCTCCGGGGCCCCACCCTCAGTGGCATTTTTTGTGGTGTTGGGATTGGAAGCTAGGGCCCTGTGCGTGCCCAGCTGAGTTGTGCCTCAGCCCTGTAGTTCTTGCCTGTTCCAGAAATCTGTGCAAACGGACACAGTAGAAGGGGTCTCTCGCATACAAGTTTTCCTTCTGCCCCTTCGCTTTGCTTTGATGGTTCTGAGGATTGGACTCCGGGCCTGGTCTTAGCTAGGCAAGTGCTGTACCAGTGAGCTATATTCTCAGCCCTTTATTTATTGAGATAGGGTCTCCCTGAGTTGTGCAGGCTGGCCTCAAACGTGAAATCCTCCTGCCTCAGCTTCCTGAGTAGCTGAGACTGGAGACGTATGTACTGGGATGCCTAGCTCGAGTGTGCCGCAGACGGCTCAGTCAGCGTCCCTTGCCCTGGGACCCTAGGCTCCCTTCCTGGTTGCTGTGCCTGCCCCTGTCGTTGGGATCGTCTGGTCAGCTCTGCTCAGGGGCCTTGGGGTTGTGTCCGGTCTCTGGATGCTTTGCTGTGACTTGTGACCATGGGCGTGGTGAAGGGGCTGGTGGGGTGGCGGGCTTATCTCTGTACATCACGTGTGTCTGTCAGGGATCTGGGGTTCGTTCAGGGCTGGCTCTGTGTGGGCCCGGAGCTCCACGTGTGCCGCCGAGTGGTGCTGCCCACACGGAGGCCAGGAGTCCGCCTCTGGCGCTGCTTATCCGAGCATCTCCTCGCATCCCCAGGGCTGAAGCGGGTCACAGGCGGCTTCAACTCCAAGAACAGGTGTGACGCCAGGACCTACTTCTACATGTTGCCCACCTTTGCCTTTGCGCACAAGGACCGGGATGCGCAGGACGAGACGTACCGCCTGAGCGCCGAGACGCTGCAGCAGGTGAACCGGCTGCTGGCCTGCTACAAGGGCACGCACAACTTCCACAACTTCACCTCGCAGAAGGGGCCACACGAGCCCAGCGCGCGGCGCTATGTGCTGGAGATGTACTGTGAGCCGCCCTTCGAGCGAGAGGGCCTGGAGTTTGCCGTGATCAAGGTGAAAGGCCAGAGCTTCATGATGCACCAGATCCGAAAGATGGTGGGGCTGGTGGTGGCCATCGTGAAGGGCTACGCCCCCGAGAGCGTGCTGGAGCGCAGCTGGGGCGAGGAGAAGGTGGATGTGCCCAAGGCGCCGGGGCTGGGCCTGGTGCTGGAGCGGGTGCACTTCGAGACGTACAACCAGCGCTTCGGGGGGGATGGGCTGCACGAGCCGCTGGACTGGGCCCAGGAGGAGGCCCAGGTGGCGGCCTTCAAGGAGCAGCACATCTACCCCACCATCGTCAGCACCGAGCGGCACGAGCGCTCCATGGCCCAGTGGCTCAGCACCCTGCCCATCCACGACTTCAGCGCCACTGCGCTTGCTGCCAGTGCTGCTGCCTCAGGCTCTGGCACCCAGGTAGGGCTGGGTCTCCAGGTGCTGCCACAGTGGGGTGGGTCTGCTTAGTGCAGTGCAAGTGTGTGGCAGTGTGCCCAGGTCGGATCACAGCCACCCGCCCCAATCCCTGTTCCATTGCCCAATATTTTTTTCTTTTGGCTTTTATTTTCTTGAAGTTGAGGCTGATCTTCAACTCATGGCAGTTTTCCTGTCTCCGCCTCCTGAGGTGGGATCATAGGCGTGTACTACCATGCCTGGCTCGATTGCCCAATATATTAGAATGAGAAAGGTAGAGACTCCAGGCAGGGCCTGGTAGTGGGGTGATGACTCATGGCAGCACCCCAGGGTGGGACAGTGCTGGCCTTACAGTCTTGTCTCCTGTCTTGCAGGCCCCCAGCCCCACGGATGACAGTGACCAGGACACGGACTGAGCCCCTGGGGCTGCAAGCACCTCTTGACTCCAGAGCCAAGGATTCTGGGCCTGCCTGCCAGGCCAGCTGCACACCTCAGGACCGTGCTGTCCATCACGAGACACCCTGCCTTACCCGTCGGCGCATCTGTGCATGGGCCTTGATAGCTCAGGCTGGCCTCAAACTTGTGGTGATCCTCCTGCCTCAGCTTCCTGAGTGCTCAGATTTTCTTATTAAATAAATGTTTATTTAGCAATTTCTTTTCCTTTTTCTCGTTTTTTGTCAAGAGACTGGACACTGCAGAGCCTGGAAAACAAGGCAGGCTCGTAGAGCAGGTAGGTGGCTGACGTGGGCCAGCTGGCAGTGGGTGGGGACCCTGGGGTGCCCGCTGCTCCCAGTCCCTGCCCACAGAGCCCAGATGCAGACTGCTGCTGCCCTGACCCCACATCCCCTCCCACCTCTGCACTTTGATCCTTAGTCCTCACCGGCCTCATCTGTCACTGTCAAGGCACCTTCCTCGTGCGCATGTCCAGGCTGGTGCTTGCTTTCTCAGCCTGTGCTGCTCTTTTATTTTATTTTATTTATTTTTTGGTACTGGGGATTGAACTCACCACCTTGTGCTTGCCAGGCAGGCGCTTATACCACTGAGCTAAATCCCCAGCCCAACCTTTCTTATTTTTTGAGACTTGCTTTTGCTGTATTGCCCAGGACGACCCTGAGCTACAGGTCCTCCTGCCTCAGTCTCCCGAGCAGCTGGGACAATGGGCCAGCCTGCATGCTTGTGAACAACACTGGTTTCGCACTTTTTTTTTTTTTCGTGGCACCAGGGATCAAACTCACAACCTCGCGCCTGCCAGACAGCCGCTTAAGCCACTGAGCCAAACTCCCAGCCCTAGTTTTTTGAGGCAGGGTCGCACTATGTGGCTCAGGTCGGCCTTGCGCTCGAGTTGTAGCCCAAGCCAGCCTCGAACTCACAACCCTCCACCTATCTCAGCCTCCCAAGTGCTGGGATTAAAGGCGTGTGCCACCACGCCCAGCTTTTTACACTTTTTTTGAAACAGGGTCTTACTATGCAGTCCAGCCTGACCTCGAACTCATGGCAATTTTTCTGCCTCAGCCAGCAGAATACTGGGATTACAGGTGTGTGCCACCATGCCTGGGTGCACTTATTTTTTAAATGATGATTTTCTTTTAAAAATTCAGGTATAATTTTTACATGTAGCATAAGATTCATACCTTTTTTTTTTTTTTCTTTGAGACGGGTGTCGCTATGTGTATTATGTGGGCCAGGCTGGCCTTAAACTCAGCAATCCTCCTGCCTCAGTCTCCCTAGTGTTGGAATTACAGGTGTGCTGGCCACCATACTAGGTTTAAAGGTCACATTTATAGAGAGAAATTCAGTAGCTGGGTGTCCTGACACTGCCTGTACGTCCAGGAGTCTCGGAGGTGGAGGCAGGAGGCTTCTAAATTCCAGCCCTGCCTGGGCCGCTTAGCAAGATCCTGTTTTAAAAGTTAACCAAGGACTGGGGATGTAGCCCAATGCGAAGGCCCTGGGTTGAATGCCCAGAACCGCAAGCTCTTTAGTAAGCCCACGAAACTGCAAACGTCACACAACCTGCACTTGCGGGCACACCCTGGGCCTCTGGCACCCGTGGGTCCGCCGTTGCAACGCGTGGTCTTCTGCGTGTGGCTCTTTCGTCAGCCGCTCTCCAGGTTAGCTCATGTGGTGGCGCATCAAGACTCTGCCCGCTTTCCTGGCTGAGTAGTACTCCACTGTAGGCTATGCTGGTTCCCGACTTTGTGCGCGCGGGTGTCTGGGTTTCGCACCCGGGGTCTTGCGAACGTGCTGCCCAGACCTTGTAGTCCGGAGGCGCTGCTGACTGTCCTCGCTCACCCGACGAGCGGTGACTGCAGGACATGCCGCCGCTCCTGCCGTGTCCCGCTCTACGCCTCTGCCCAGCCTCGCGTGCAGCAACTACAGACCTACAGTGCCCATGGATACTGAGCGTCTAGTTCTGCTCGCGCTGCCGGAGACCGCCCGAATTCGCCCGAGCCAGGCCGAGCCCACCCGACAACGCCGCCCGAGATTGCCGCCCGAGTCTGCCGCCCGAGCTAGCCCGAGTCTGCCCGAGCCAGGCCGAGCAGGCTGAGCCCACCCGAGTCTGCCGCCCGAGCCAGACACAGCCCCGAGTCCAGCTCCGCCCTGCGGCTTCGCTGTCTTTCAGCACCGTCTCGGCCAGGGCACCAAAGTGTCCAGGCTGTGTGGCGTCTGGCGCCCTCTCGCGGCAGGAGGCCGTACTCAGCCTGGGCATCGCGCGTCCCTCCCGCTTGCCGTAGCCGCCGCGCCGCCGCTTCCTGCGCCCGGACCCGGATGCGCCGAGCGGCTGAGGCGCGCTCGAGCCTCCCGCCGTCCCGACGCGGCGGAGCGCGGCCTGGAGGCCACGGTGAGTGGTGGCGGCGGCTGCAGGGCGGTGTCTGGGCGTCGGGCGGGAGGCCGGGCCGGGCGGGGCCTCTCGACGGCCCCCCCAGTCCCGCCGCCGTGTCGCGTCGGGAGCAGGCCGCGGTGGCGCTTTGTCGCGGGCCGCGGGGCCGGGTCCGGGCGCCTCTGTTCTCAGTGGCTGGGACCGGTGCCAGGAGGTGGCTCTTGGTTTCTGCGGGACCCGCGCACTGTGCCCGGCACAGATAAACGTGACGCCGCGGGCAGTGGTTTGTGCGCTTGTTTGGGTTCGGGCCTCGCTGTGTCGCCGTCCTGGACTGCAGCGCCCTTCCCGCTTCGGCCTCCCGCGCCGCCGTAGCCGACCCAGAAACATTCTGTCGACCCGAAGGCTCCGCGCCGCCTCCTCCCCGGGCAGGAGGACGCGACCGGCTCGTAACCGGGCCTGCTAGGGCCCAGATCCTGCGCCGGGCCCTCGGCTCCCTGTGCGGCCGCCCCGCGGGCCCACCTCGGCGCGACCCTGGCCCTCGCCGCCCGGGCCGGTTCCCCCCGCGGGCGCAAGCCGGCTTCCGTCAGGCCACTCGCTACTGTCGGGGGCGGGGGTGTGGCTCCGCTGTGGGGATCCCTGGCGAGGCCTCGGGTTCCATCCTAGCACTGCAGAAAAGCAGAACAAAAACCGAAATGCACGGCCCTCGCGATGGTCCCCCAGATCGTCGGCGCCTGCCGCTGCGTCCTCAGAGCAAACACCGCCACGGGAGGTACAGATCCTTGCTATTCCGCCCAGAGCCCTCCGTTCTCCCGTGGTGGCTCCTCTGCGCCGCCTCGCGGCCTCTTGCCCCAGCCCGGGCTCACTTGGCCCGGATCCTCTCCTGGGGGTCTGCTCCATGCCGCGTTCTCCTGCTCTGTCGCGTTTAGTACTCGTCGTGTGTGGCCGGATTTCCCCATTCCTTGGGCCCTGTTACATTATCTGTGAGACAGTCTCTGCCGCAGTGAGTGCTCAACAAATATCTGTCCGATGAGAAAATTAAAGCCTGACGTGGTGGCGCACGCCTGTAATCCCAGCACTCGGGAGGCTGAGGCAGTAGGATCGGTGCGAATTCGAGACCAGCGTGGGCTACAAAGTGAACTCAAGGCCAACCTGAACTGCGTAGTGAGTCTTTGTTTCAAAAAAAAAAAAAAATAGAAAATTAATGAAAGAACGATTTTCAGGCGGATTTGACAGGAACCTCCGCATACAGATACATTTAGTAAAGATGAATCTGGTTTGTGTGTGTGTGTGTGTGTGTTTGAGACAAGATTTCACTATGCAGTTTAGGCTGGCCTGAAACTCACTGTTTTTTTTGTGGTTGTCGTGTGTGTGCCTTTTTGAGCTACCTATGTGCTCTTTGAGTGAATAGCAGCCTGTTGTGAGAAGGCTTGGGCTGTGCAGCTGGGAGCAGGTCAGAGGGGACGTGGTGAAGGTCCGAGGGAGCACTCAGCTGCTGGGCCTGTGTTCTTCTCATCCTGGGATGTGGGTTTGTACCCTGGGTGCCCCACACAGGACACATGGGGCTTCCTGTGGACCAGCCGCGGGTTCTGCCCGTTGCCCTGTTTCCTTGCATGCAGCTCTGCCATGCACTTCTTGCACCTTCAGCCCCCGTCATTATGGGTTAGTCGTTTTGCCTGGAAGGGCTCTGTCCTTGTCTATCCAGCTCATTTGCCAGGGCCCACAACTAAAAGCAGGCCATCTCCTTCCCACTGAGACTCCGTGGTTGGTTTTGGGGCTGGTAACACTGCGTGGTTGGTGCCCAGTTGCTGGGTTAATCTGTGTGTCTCGTGGGGCTTTTTGGTCTCTGGCTGTGGTGAAAGTGTGATGGGCCAGGCTGGGCTTCCCTCTTCAACCCTGTCCAGTGGTGCTCATGTACCTGTTGCCTCTGGAGTGAGATCTCTTCCTACTGCCTTCTTGTGAATGTGGCATCCTTTGGCCAAATGCACATCCCTGACCCCTCCATAGTTTCTGCCTCATTTCCATTTGCTAGGTATTTTGTCGTGTTTTATTGTAAAAATCTTAAAATCATGTATGTCGGTACAAAGGAAAATTTCTGCATAGCTTCACTTTATCACCTCAGGTTATAAAATATTGCAGATATATGGTAGAGTTTCTTTGGCGTCGAATGAGAATTTTGATAAATGCTGTGTAATTTTTCCACTATCAGGCTAGAAATGGTCCCTCATCCCCCGAATTGCCCTCTCACTCAGCAGTTCCCCCTGCCACTGGTCCTTGGCGCGGTAGCTGCTTGGCTTTTTTAGGCACAGGGTGTGACAGCACTCCCTAGGCTGCTGAGTGACAGTAGTTTGTTGCTTTCATTGCAGTAGTGGTCTGGGTGTGAATATGGCCCATCTATATTTGTTTACCCAGTCTGTGGTTTGTTTCCAGTTTTTGTCTGTTGTGCAAGTAATGTATGGATGATCCACTTTGAAAGATGTGTAAGCAGCGCAGAGGTCTACAGAGACTCTAGCGCACCTCCGCCCTTACTCTTTCTGTGTGACCTCCTCTCTAGGACCAACCACTTTTTTGCAGGTTTTTTCTGTATGTCAACACATGTGTTCTGGGTGAGGGTGATATCTCCTAGGAAAGTGCATTCAGTTCTTGGGAGAAAAAGCAGAAGAATCTCAAGCGATCATAGTGGTTTGTTTCTTGGTGTTTTTACAATTTCATCGAGAGGATGGCTAGAAACACTTCTAGAAACATTCCTGAGGGAACAGTGTCAAAAAAGGTGGGAAGAACAGAATAATGCAGTGGGAATTGAGAAGCACTGTGTGTGGTGCTGAAGTGTTCTTCAGTTTTCCTGTGCTTCTCCCCAAGCTGAAGAGGATCCTTCTTGGTCTGAAGGAGGAATGGGCTTTGGTCCATGAGGTTAAGGGGTCAAAAAGTGTTTTTATGTTTTTTGGAGGGTGGTGGTGACAGAGATGGGACCCAGGGCTGTGTGCATGCTAGGCAAGTGCTCTACCACTAAGCTACATTCTCAGCACCCCGCCTTGTGGTTTTAGACTTTGGACCTATAGCTTGTTGTTGTTGTTGTTTTCTATCCAGCATTTTTATTAGTACATATTAGTTATTACAGAATAATTGGTTTCTTTTTGGCAGATTATAGTGCATGTACATAACATTCTTCAACCCCCGCTACCCCTGAGCCATACTGCTTTATGGGGCAGGGGGAGCTTTCCGTGCATATAGTGGTTTTTTTTTTTTCTTTTGTTTTTTTGAGTCAGGGTCTCACTGTATAGCCCAGGCAGTCCTCAAACTCACAGTGATCTTCCTGCCTCAGCCTCTGAATGCTGGGATTATAGGCATGTGCACCACCAGCCTATATAGTGTATTTTGATCATATTCACTCTCTATTGCCCACCCTTAACCCCACAGCCTGTTGATTAACTCAGAAACAACACTGAAGAACTTAGTTAGTCCAGGCCATTCTATTGTTCTCAATACCATCTACTAAATCAGGTCTCTGTGATAATAAGTGGTGTAGTTCTGTAATTCACTGTAACCCAACTTTCAGCATTTGGACCACATGTACTTCAGGAACTGGTATGGAACCTTTGTAGCTTGCCCTAGGGTAGGAGAAAGTGAATGTTTTGTTAGCATGTAGGTCTTTCGTGTTGAGCTTAGGCTTGCTGGTATGCAGCATCTGGTCCTACCATCTTTTTTATTTATTTATTTATTTATTTATTTATTTATTTTGATGCAGGGTCTTGTTGTATAGTTCAGGCTGTCCCCTGAACTCACTATGTACCCCAGGCTGACCTCAAACTTGTAGAGAGATCTTCTTGCCTCAGCCTCCCGAGTGCTGGGATTACAGTCACCACACTTGGCTGTGGTCCTACCATCTTTTTTTAAATTTTCCTTTTTTGGTACTGGGAATTGAACTCATGACCTTGGGCTTACCAAGGAAACACTTGAACTGCTAAGCTAAATCCCTGGCCCTGGTCCTACCCTTTTATACAGAATTTTTGTTGTCTTTTTTTTTTTTTTTTTTTTGCAGCACCAGGGATTGAACTCACAACCTTGCGCTTGCCAGGCAGGCACTGAAACTGCTGAACCAAACTCCCGGCCCTGGTTTTTTGAGGCAGGGTCGCACTATGTAGCTCAGGCTGGCCTTGTGTTCGCATTGTAGCTCAAGCTGGCCTTGAACTTACAATGCTTCTCCAACTTCAGCCTCCCGAGTGCTGGGATTAAAGGCCATGCACTACCATGCCCGGCTTTTTTTGTTTTGTTTTTGAGACAGGGCCTTGCTATGTCCAGACTCACCTTGAACTTACTGTATAACCCAGGCTGGCCTCAGACTAATTGATACTTCTGCCTCAGCCTCGCGACTGTTGGGATTACAGAGGTGTATCACCATTTCCAACTTTTCTTTTAAGGAAAACTGTCAAAGATACACAAAGATTGATAGAATTTTACTGCAAGCACTGCCCACTTTGCTTAAGAAAAGTCTAAACACTTTCCATCCCTGCTTTATCGCACATCCACCTTTTTTTTCGTTTTTTAGCAGTAGTGAGGATTGAAATTGGGGCTTTCACACTAAGCTATATACCCACCCCTTTTTAACTTCTTTTTTTTTTTTTTTTTGGTAGCACCAGGTATCAAACTCACAGCCTCACGCCTGCCAGACAGGTGCTTAAGCCACTGAGCCAAACTCCCAGTCCTAGTTTTTTGAGGCAGGGTCGCCCTATGTAGCTCAGGCCGGCCTTGTGCTCGAGTTGTAGCCCAAGCTGGCCTCGAACTCACAACGGTCCACCTACCTCAGCCTCCCGAGTGCTGGGATTAAAGGCGTGCGCCACCACGCCCGACTCATTTTGCCTTTCTTGACACAGTGAGGTACCATCCAACCTGCTGTTACCCAAAAAAAAAAAAAAAAACCCCAAAAAACAAATGCTGGTAAGGGTGCACAGAGAAGGAATCTCCAGTGTGCTCTCAGTGGTAGTGTAGATTAGTAAGGTCACTATGGAGAGCAGCGTTAGAGGTTCCTCAGAAACCTGAAAAATAACAGAAAGCAAACCACTACATATAGGGGTTGGGGCTGTAGCTCAGTGGTAGAGTGCTTGTCTAGCATGTGTGAAGCCCTAGGTTCCATCTCTGGCACCACAAAACGGCAACAAGAACCAAACTGAACCTAAAAATGGAAGTGCCACATGATCCAGCAAACCCCCGTCTGAGTTATATCCAAAGGAAATGAAGTCAGTATATCAAAGCGACACCTGCAAACCCGTGTTTATTGTGGCGGTAGTTGCCATAACCAACATACAGAATCCAGTTCAGGTACCCATTAGTGGGTAAATGGGTAAAGAAAATGCAGGGGTGTGTGAGTGTCTGTGTGTGTGTGTGTGTGTGTGTGTATGTCTACAGTGAAGTATTATTCAGCCATAAAGAAGAATGAAATCCTGTCTTTTGCTGCACAATGGATGGAACACTACAGAGCAGGGCTTTCCAACCCCTGGGCCTTGGCATGGCACCAGTCATGGCCTGTTGGGAGTCAGCCCTGCAGCAGAAGGTGAGCAGCAGGCTGGTAGTGAAGCTTCCTCTGCACTCACAGCCGCTTCCAACCCCTCATCCTGCTGTGCTCACCGTGGCACCTGCGCTCCACTCCTGCACAGCTCCTGCTGCGACCTGGGCTTGTAAGGATCTAGGTTTTATTTCCTTGTGAGAATCTGATGCCTGAGGGTCTGGGGCACAGTTGAGGCTGTGACCCCAGCTTGCTGGAAGCAGCCGCAGACACAGGTGAACGTGGGCAGAGAGGCGTCACTGCACAGAGACCAGTAAGTCAGTCACACACAGACTCCTCCCAGGCATATCAGGGAGCAGCATCTGCGGCAGCTTTAAGTCAGGGGCTGACCCTTATTTTAGCCCATGTGTGGTCCTCCTGCTATTTCATTTAATATTTCTGTCTATGCCTCTTTCCACACTGTGTGCTTATCTCAGTCCCAGTTTTGGAAATCCACAAGCTAACCCTGGCCAAAATGAGAAAAAAAAATCACTGGAGAGCGTCTTAGGAAGGCAAAAGGCCCAGTGAGACCACAAAAGACTCTGACACTGCAATGAAAAGAAACTGTGCTTACAGGAAAATACAGCACTGAGAGTCCTTAAATTCCGGCTTGCTGCTGTGGTGGTTCAGGTGCTCTCAGCTCACTTGGTGTGGTGCCTGGCGACCACCTCTCCAGGAAGCCAAGAAAGCTTCAGCACTGCTCACCATAGAGACACCAAGAGCCTTGCACCAAAGTATAAGGCTTAGCCAGGCGTGGTGGCACATGCCTTTAATCCCAGCACTCGGGAGGCTGAGGTAGGAGGAGCGTTGTGAGTTCGAGGCCTGCCTGGGCTACAACACGAGCACAAGACCGGCCTGAGCTACGTAGTGCGACCCTGCCTCAAAAAACTAGGGCCGGGAGTTCGGCTCAGTGGCTTAAGTGCCTGCCCTGGCAGGTACGAGGTTGTGAGTTCGATCCCTGATGCCACAAAACAAAACAAAACAAACAAAGTATAAGGCTTTGGAGATTTCCAAAACAAAAGTGTGAACCCAAGAACAGTTGCGACCACTGAGACCCTGCGCCATCAAATGTGGTGAGGGCATTGGTCTGGGTGGCTGCCGTGCTGTTAAAGACAGGAAGCTTTGCTGTGGGTGAGGAGCTGGTCCTGCCTGCTGCCCAGGACACTTGCCAGAACTCGGAGGGAGGGCTGCCGTTCAGAGGCCACATGCGTTCCTCTATTGGCAGCACCACTGTCACCAGATGATTGATGGACCCGCGTGGGACAGCGAGGCACACTTGTCAGGGCCCACGAGTCCCTGTGACTCACAGCCCAGGTTGACGAGTCTTCAATGTGACCAACAAGGCAGCCATGCTTGTCTTTGTGCAGTAGATTTTTTTCAGGAGGATCTGCACGAGGATGTGTTACTTGTGCTGCTCTCGTCAGCCAACAGCACGGCTGCAGGACTGTTCCAGTGTTTGAGCCACTACACAGCAAGAGAGCGGGACTGGTCCCTTCGTGTTGCCGTGACTGGATGGCCTCCTGGTTCCAGGGTCAGGGCGAGGAGGTGGCTTCTGAATGTGAATCCTCAAGTGTGTCATCCGTATGGCTCAAGATAGTGCCTTGCTGAAAAACGTCACCCGGATTTAACAGGGTCTTGCAGGATGTGATTAAGGTGATCGACCACACTAAAATGCATACCCTTAATACGTGTCTGTGGGCATAGCTCTGTGAGGAGACGGACGCAGGGCGCACGTGTGTCCTCTTCCGCAGAAGTGAGGCCGCTCTGCGAAGGCAGACCGCTAGCCAGAGGCCCTGCGTCGGGAGAGCCGCTTCAGAGATTTCTTTTAGACAAGCGGTCGCCCTGGCAGTCTATTTCAGGGACAGGGAATGGGCTGCAAAATTACTTCTGTGACACATTCAACCTGCTCAGCAAACTGAGTCTGTCACTTAGGGGAGAACGACAGCTGTGTGCGGGTTGTCAGATAAAGTGGCTGCACTCAAAGCTAAACGGGAACTGTGGGGGCAACGAGTGAGCTTTGGGAATTCTTGGCGCGCTTCAGACATTAGCAGAGACTTGGAGAGAGACCGAGCCGGCCCTCCTTTCTCCCAGCTGGTGCGTGATCACCCATGGGCTCTCGGGAGAGTTTGAGCATTTTACCCCGCAGCCTCCAGAGAAAGACCCCTGGCCTGGGAAGAAAAGATCTGCAGCCCATTTGTGACTGAGCCTGGCGAGTCGGCTTCCTTGGTGCTAGAAGGGAAGCCACTGCTTGAGGGTGCGGAGGACTGCGGCCTGGAAGATGTGTCTGCAGTCAGGCCTTGTGGCACATGCCTGTAACTCCAGCACTTAGGAGACTGAGGTAGAAAATTGTCACAGATTCAAGGCCAGCCTGGGCTGCATAGTGAAACCCTGTCTCAAAAAGCAAAAATCAGCTGTAAAAAAGTGTGTTTGAGAAAACTTCTAATCTCTGTATGCTCTGGATTAAAGTCCAAGTGTAATATCCTGAGATTGCCACAGAAACGCTGAAAAACTTACTTCTGTTTCCCTCCTGTCTTGTGATGCAGGGTTTTCTGCAGTGCCAGGTATTAAATTGAGATTACAGAGTAGATTGGGCATAGGTAACACACTTTCGGCGTCATTATCCCCCATCATTCATCATATGGGACCACCTAGTCGCAGGAAAACAAGTTAGGGGCTTCCCCTGATTCTGCATTGTGGACTCCCCGCCCCGCAATTGTCTTCCATGAAACCTGTCTTTGGTCCCAAAAAAGGATGGAGACTGCTGCTACAGAGAACATGAGTGAGATAAGCAAGATGTTACCACATAGTCTTCTTGCGGAAATATTGCCAAGCCAAACCAAACCAAAAGGAAGATTCTCTGTACCAAGGAGATAAGATGGCAGCATTTAATCTTTACACCAGTGGACTGTTGGAATTCACACCAGTGGACAGTTGCAGGGATAATTCCTCTCTAACACCGGCCCTGAATCCAGAAGGAGTTTAGTCTATATAGAATTAACAGTGGGAGGTACAAAACAAGTGACCAAATGTTACATGATTGGTTACGTACATTGAATCATATGTTGACAGACATGCTAGTCTTGAAACAATAAAAACATTCTGGGAACTAGGGGAGGGGGCTCTTACAGAATGACTGTGGCATTACCATAATGTAAGAGTTGTTCCAGAGAGAAAAACTTGACTAAATAAAAGTGGTTAAGGACATTACCATAATATAGGAGTTGTTTCAGAGAGAGACTTGACTGAATGAGCACATGTCAGCCCAAGGTGCCTTAAGGTAAAGGCAATCGCTCTGACACTGTCAGGGTCAATTGAATTTACCAGAGACAGCAGAACAGCAACTTGGTCAGTCTTTCAGTTAATCATGAAATATCTATAAGTTTGTTATTTTGCCCCAACAGTCTCACTCACCTTGTAGAATCTAGAGGGATGATCTCATGAAGGTCCAGAGGAGCACAGTGTTGGCTGGAGACAGAGGTGGACAGGGAGAGGAACAGGAAGACCTAGTTCTGTGGTAGCTCTCCTGCAGCAGGATGAGGTGCCTTTCAGAGTAACTGGTAGAGGTGATAGATGAGGATGTGCAAATTCTGATCACCCTCAAATGATTATCACCATCAAATGATTGCCCATAAGTCTGTACAAGTCCAAGTCCTGTGTGTCAGAAGGCTGAGTTACGAGTAAGACACACAGCCAGTTAAAAACTTTGCTTAGTCTTGGGTGGTATGCTGCTCCTGTTGGACTACCAGCATCTTATTTTTTGGAAACTTTTTTAGATAAAGTTTCTCTATTTGAGAAAATAAGCACAACTATTAAGCTCACTGAAGTCTGAAACTTTTGTTAAAAAATCAAGGTATAATTCACTTATAGTAAAAACTCATGGTTTTTACTGTGGAGCTCTGCTACTTGGATGTACACTTTTCATCTTAGCATAATCATGGTTAGAAGACAAGCTGTACGAACAGCCTCCTGCTTCTTTCAGGTCTGCCCTGTCCTGCTCTGCCCTCATCTCTCGCCCTGTGGTTTTGCCTTTTCCAGAATGCCCTGCCAGTGACCATGGGCATGGTCTGAGCTGGACGGCTGACGTGGCCCCTGTGCCTGTGTCCCCTGTGCTGTGGTGGTAGTAGCTGGGCCCTTGTGTGGCTCTACCACAGTTCGTCAGGTGGAGGTTAGTATTAACAATTTGATGTGTCTTAGTGGACTCTTTTTATTGATAATTTTTACCTAATAGTGATAAACCTGTACAATTAATATTCTGCTTTTCTCATTTAATAATATATGTGGCCAACCTAGGTGTGGTGGTGTATAGCTATAATCTCAGGTCACTGGAAGGCTGAGGTGGGAGGATTGCAAATTGGACTCCAGCTGGGCAATTCAGTGAACCTCTGTCTCAGAAAAAAATAAAAAAGGCTGAGAATGTAGCTTAATGTAAATGTTCTTGATTCAAGGCCCAGCATGGGGATGAGGGAATCCGTCTGGGGATTGTAGCGCATGCCTGTGATCCCAGAGGCTGTGGCAGGAGGATCATGAATTGAAGGCCAGCCAGGGTTACATACTAGGTTGAAAACCAACCTGAAGAAAGCAAAACAAACAAACAAAAAACAGCCTGGACTACACAGCAGGACTCTGCCTTGAAAAATAAAACAAAATACAAACGCAAACACTTTCCATCTTTATTTCATGTTCTCCGTCTAGCGCAGTGGTGATGAACCTGTGGCAGCAGGCTGTTACTGTTGTCCCTGAAAGCTCCAGAAGGTTTGCCATCACTGAAATGTACTTGAACACTGAGTGTTTCTGGTTACACCTTTGGCCTTTTTTCCCATCAGTAGTAGGGACTGAATCCACAGTTTTCACACTGAGCTACATCCCCAACCCTTTTTATTTTATATTTTGAAACAAGATCTTGCTAAATTCCCCAGGCTGGGCTCCAGCTCAATCTTCCTGCTCAAATTCAGCCTCCCAAGTACTGGGACTGTCGGTATGTCCCAAGCCTGGCTATGCATAGTGTTTTTAATTGGGAGAGTAACCTACCTAGAATAGATTTTCACAAGTAGGGTTACTGGGTCAGAAGTGATGGGATCATCTTGATTTCCTTCACTTCCCCACTGCTGTCTGCGCCTCAGGTTCGAGAGGTGTTTTGAGTTGGGAGCTTCTGGCTCCCCACCCCACCTCCCAGGTGCCTCAGCAGCAGGAGGAGGTCTGCTGTCAGGGGTCTTGCTCATGGGGGTTGGAGAAATACTTTAGTTTGTGTTGTGTTTATTAGTGGCTGGTCGGGGAGACCCAAATTCTCTGAACCCTTTCCTTTCCTTTCCTTTCCTTTCCTTTCCTTTCCTTTCCTTTCCTTTTGAACTCACTATGTAGCCCAGGCAGCCCTCAAATTTGCAGCAATCCTCCTGCCTCAGCTTCCCGATTGCTTGGATTACAGGCATGCACCACCAAGCCTGACTGAACTGTTAAATTCATTGGTATTTTTTTCGTTTTGCAGATTGTCTCTTTTGGTCTGGTTTCTACTGGAGTTAGTATTTTTGTCAACTTTTTGAGTGCTTTCTGTTGTGCTCCTGACAGCTCTGTCTGACTCTTACTCCATATGTCTTGTCTAAGATGTCTGGTGTTACATTTCCATGATTTGCTTTTGATTTCTTTCTTCCTCCTCTTGTGATGCTTGCTGGGGTCGCACCAGAACCTCATGCGTGCTGGGGAGGCACTGTGCTACTGAGCTCTACCTTCAGCCCTGACTCTCAAATTTTTATCCTTTAAAAAAGTTGTTTTTTCAGATATAGCTTTTTTATTTTTAATATTGGAAATTGAATTTCCTTCCAAGGCCTAGTATTTGCCTTTGTGGTCTTTGTTTTCTTTCTTTTTTTAAAAAACTGTTAGTAAAGTTGTTTTACATTTAGTATAAAAGTTGGAGTGTTGGCTTCTAAAAATTCTTCATTTATTTTGAAATATGACTTGTGATGGAGTATGTTGAATTTTCTGAATAATTAGTGCATTGTAACACTTCATCCCCAGTTCTTTCTTTCCCCTGGTTTTGTGAATAATTGTACTTTTTATTTTTAATTACTTTTTATGAGCGCATATATCTGATACATAGTGGACACATTTATTGTGGAGAATTGTCCATGCATGTGTTGCATCTTAAAGGGCCACTGTATTTGTGAGTTTCTTTTCCCACTAATGGCCTTGATACCCTGGGGTGTCCTACGTGTAACCCCAAGCACATCTGCGTGTGTCTGCTCTGCCTTCTCCTCATAGAGGGAGTGAGTGCGGTGGGGTCCCCACGGCCCTCCCACAGCAGGGCGCAATGCTGGGCACGCCTGGATGGGTGGCGAAGGCTCTTCCTCTCTGTGCTTCTTCTCTGCCTTCAGTTTGCTGAACTGGCCTGTATTTTCCACTCTGTCCTCATGGACAGACAGTCTGGTCAGTCCATGCCTGCCTTCTCCTGGTTTAAATTTGCACTTGTTTGTTATGTGTGCTAGGAATATACTTGTGTATTTGTGAATTGTATAATTTTGATTTCATGCGTGTCATCACAGTTCAACTCAGGATTCGGGACTGCAAGAGCACTGTAAATTTTGTAGCTCCTTCAGGTTCATGATTTCTTTATCCCTGATCCATTTTCTCATAAACAGTGATGCCCTTAAGATGTAGAAGGGCTCTGTCTGTCTTAGGAGAGCAGGGGGGTTGGGGTATCAGGAGCCCTGGAAAGCCAAGGTGTGGGGTGTCCCTGACAGGGCTGGAGCAGCTGTGCGGTGCACGGTTCAGTGCTTTGGGGATTCAGGTTCCCTGGCTCTGCTTCTCCTTTATGTCAGGAGTTGGCTGGGTCTGAAGAGCAGCTGCCGTTTTGTGGGGTGTTGTCCCACCTCTCCTGGGGACCTGGTTCTGTGCTGGGTGCTGGGCGCCTTCTCTCACTGCATTTGCAGCATTGTTTCTCACAGGGAGAAGCTGTGCTGTGGCCCTGCCTAGTGGTCCCCACATTCTGGCACCATCCCTGCAGAGATTGTAGAGCTGGCCTGATCTGATGCTGGGTGAATCTCACTCCATCCTCTCCTTCCTTGATGGGCCCCTTCTTCACGTTGACCCCTGCTCTAAGGACTGGCTGTCTCTTGTGAGGCTGTCGCCTTTGCTGGCCGCTTTCTTCCCTGCCCAGTCCAGCTGTCTCTGCTTCATCTCAGGTCTGTTCTCTGGGGCCAGCTCAGGCAGGTGGGTGGCTCTTGGGTGTTCAAGGCACGGTCAGCCGCCTTCGAGAAGAGCCCTTTGGTGCTGCAGCTGGATGTAGTGGGATCGTAGACATAATTGGTGACGTTCCTTTTGGGCTCAGTGTCCTGTTCACTGCAAAAATCCTTAGGTTGTTGCCAGATTACCTTTTTTTTTTTAATCAGGGAATCAAACTCTCAATCTCACGCCTGCTAGGCAGGTGCTTACGCCACTGAGCTAAATCCCCAGCCCTATTTTTTGAGATAGGGTCTCACTATGTACTTCAGGCTGACCTTGAACTCACTTCGTAGCCCAAGCTGGCCTCAAACTCCCAAGGATCCTCCTGCCTCAGCCTCCTGAGTGCTGGGATTAAAGGTGTACACCACCACACCCAGCTCAGATTACCAGTTTGGTTTTGTGTTTCTTCACAACCCCAGCCCAGTACCACTTTCTTCCCTTGACCTTTTTTCCTTTCGACATCTTGGGTAGCAGAGGAAAGAGAGAAAAGCAGTCCATGGGTCAGATGTAGGTGACCTCCTGCACATTGTTTGGGGTGCATTAGTAAGATGGCCTGTGGTCTGAATCAGATGCCACTGGGCACATACCTTTGGAGTAGCTTCCATTGCTGGCAGGCGGTAATTGTACTAAGTGGTAATCAAGCAATTTCATCTGCTTCCCAGTAACTTGCTTTTAATTTTGATTTCCTAGGAGAATATTACGTGGGATAGCAAAGGGAGGTGATAATGCACCATGGCAGTGGTCCTCAGAATGTCCAGCATCAGCTGCAGAGGTCCAGGTCCTTTACAGGCAGCGAGGAAGAGCAAGCAGCTCATCCCAACCTGCCCCCATCCCCTGCGGCACCCTTTGCTCCATCAGCCAGCCCATCTGCACCCCGGTCCCCCGGTTACCAGATACAGCAGCTGATGAGCAGAAGCCCCGTGGCCGGGCAGAATGTGAACGTCGCTCTGCAGAACGTCGGTCCTGTCGTGGGAGGAAACCAGCAGATCACACTGGCCCCCCTGCCGCTGCCCAGCCCCGCCTCGCCAGGCTTCCCGCTCAGTGCACAGCAGAGGCGGTTTGAGCATGGCTCCCCGTCATACATCCAAGTCACCTCCCCACTGTCCCAGCAGGTCCAGACACAGAGCCCCACGCAGCCCGGCCCGGGCCCTGGGCAGGCCCTGCAGGGTGTGCGTGCCGGGGCCCCGGGCCCAGGGCTGGGCATATGCAGCAGCAGCCCCACTGGAGGCTTTGTGGACGCTAGTGTGCTTGTGAGGCAGATCAGCTTGAGCCCGTCCAGTGGTGGGCACTTTGTGTTTCAGGAGGCACCAGGGCTTGCCCCAATAGCTCCGGGAGCCCAGGTTCAGCTTCAGCATGCAGGGGCTCCCATTGTGGCCCGTGAACGGAGACTATCCCAACCACATGCGCAGTCGGGAGGCACCATTCACCATCTGGGGCCCCAGAGTCCCGCGGCTGCAGGTGGGGCTGGCCTGCAGCCCCTGGCCAGCCCGGGCCACATCACCACAGCAAGCCTGCCACCCCAGATTAGCAGCATCATCCAGGGCCAGTTGATTCAGCAGCAGCAGCAGGCACTGCAGGGACAGGCACTAAGCAGACCTATGGGATTTGAGAGGGCTCCTGCCATGCTGCTCCCTGGGGTCGGGGGGCCCTCGGCATTCGGGATGACATCCCCTCCACCACCCACCAGCCCGTCCAGAACTGCCATTCCCCCAGGCCTTTCCAGCCTACCCCTCACGTCTTCGGGCAGTTCAGGAGTGAAGAAGGCACCCAAGAAGCTGGAGGAGATCCCTCCGGCCTCCCAGGAGATGGCGCAGATGCGGAAGCAGTGCCTGGACTACCACTACAAGGAGATGGAGGTGCTCAGGGAGGCCTTCAAGGAGTATCTGATCGAACTGTTTTTCTTGCAACATCTTCAGGGGAACATGATGGATTTCCTAGCCTTTAAGAAGAAGCATTATGCCCCATTGCAAGCGTATCTTAGGCAGAATGATTTGGACATTGAGGAGGAAGAGGAGGAAGAGGAGGAAGAAGAAGAAAAATCTGAGGTTATCAATGATGAGGTAAGAAACAACAGCTTAATCGTGTAGAGGATCTGAATGAAGCAAATTAGAATGATGCAGCAGCAAGTTGAAAAGTAATTCCTGAACCTGGAGTGTTACACAGATTTTGGGTTCATCAGGGTCTGATGGAGGAGTAAGGTGGAGAATGTGTTTTCCTCCTCCCTTCGTGGCAAGGAAGAGCTGTTCCTGTACAGCTGTGTTGGGAAGAGGGTGCACAAGCGGGATGTGACGGGTGCCATCGCAGCACCAGTGCTGTCCCTGGGAACCACGGCCCGTATCAGGGCCAAGATTGTCGCCAGTGTGGTCTGATTTCCCCCTTTGTCTGGGTTCGTGGGTCTGGTGGACACTGACAGCTGTCCCCCGCCCTGCTGCGGTAAGCAGGAAGGTTCTGCTGAAGCACCTGTCACCTGGTTTCCAAGTTTTGCATAGTACTTATGTAGCTCTGTCCATAAAAACTGCCAGTGTAGTTTTTAACAAGGAGTTTAAATCACCAGCCAAAATTATAAATCACTAAATATATTTTTGTGAGATTTTATTTATTTATTTCCTTATTTATTTCCTTTTGCAGTGCTAGGGATCAAACTCAGGGCCTTCATTCTGAGCTGTGTTCCCAGCCCTTGTTTATTTTTTGAGACAAGGTCTCGCTAAATTGCTCAGGCTAGGCTTAAACTTGGATTTCTCTTACCTCAGCTTCCCAAGGTGCTGGCATTATAGGTGTCTGTCATCACACCTGGATTTCTATGAGATCTTTGAAAGTCAGAGAATACTTATTGTGTCAAAGAAATGAAAATTTTTTTCCATTGTTAGAAGTAGTTTTAAGTTTGAGATCCTAATTTTAAATTCACACTTCTGCAAAGGCCTATTAAGTCATATTTCAGATAGAATCTTTTATAAATAGTTTATGTTTTGGTGCTTAGGATAGGTACACAATAAATCTCACCCACAGTCATTCCAAGGTTCTCTTACTCATGCTTCCTAACACCGGGTGACAGAGAATTGTACTGTAATGCACTGTATTTTGTGCCTCTGTGTTGTGTAGTGTATACTATGTTGGTGGAGCTTATTTTGTTTTATGATAGAGCTCAAACAATTTAAATCTTTGTCAGCCCTTGTGCAAAGAAACCAGCTTTTGGTGAGCAAAAGCTTGTCTCTCTGCTCCAGCGTCCTCACTGGCATCTATGAATGTATCTGTGGCTTTGCCATCTGTGTCTTCTCCAGCACCCTTCCCGGATGGACAGTGAAAATCAGTTCTCTTTATGTTTTTACCACTGTTGTCTGTTAGCTCAGTCACCTTATCTGTTTGTGGGAAGAAAAGTAAATCCCTTTACAGCTTCCTGCTATAGTAGACCTTCACCTTGCCACCCATGTGGAGTAGATAACAGTGCTGTGGTAAGATGGCCTGGGGAGCCACAGGGCTTTGTTAGTCGAGTCTGCCATTCCCACTTTAAAATTTGAAGGTTCAGAATCTAGGATGTTTCCTTTGACCTAAACTGGAGTTCCTGAAGATTGGCAGTTGTTATATTATAAATCTGTCAGTTCAGTGTCCTTTTACAGGATGTGATGAAAAAACATTTCATTTTTAACACCTGAGTCAGTGAGCTGACAGCAATGAAATTCTAACACAATTTTGAGCAGTCTTAAAAATTATGTTGCTTTTTTTCTCAAAATATTTCTCTCAGGTAAAGGTTGTGACAGGCAAGGATGGGCAGACTGGGACTCCTGTTGCTATAGCAACCCAGCTTCCGCCAAAGGTTTCTGCTGCTTTTTCATCCCAGCAGCAACCATTTCAGGTACTTTTCGATGGTTCTAAACTTTAGTCTCATCCCAAACGTTTCCTTCATCCAGATATTTTAAATTTCAATTTACTATTTGCTCTTCGGCGTATTTTTTCCAGAGCCTGTGCCTTATTTTTAAAAAGTAAAAAAATCCCTCTTGCGTATACAGTTATAAAATTGCATGAATCAGTGACCACACAGAGCTTCCTGCGTTATTTTTTCACACACCTGCAGTGTGGTAGTAGCTTTTAGTGTGCATGTCATCTAATCTGCGAGTCCTGTTGATTGTATGCTCAGGGTTCCTTGTGTGCTGTGTTTAAATGTTCATTCGTTCTTTCGTCTTTTACTGTATTTTGAGAACAGTGCAAAACAGAACAAGAACAGATTTTAGCAGATAATTTGGTGCGTCCCTTAGGTAGAGGAGATGCTGACGTGAAACCACCCGAGGGCACCAAGGCCATGGGCTTCCCAGTGGAGGTCAGCAAATGCTTCCTAGTGATGCCAGGATTTAAGATGGTGTCAGAGTTGAGTAGTTTTAGAATAGATCATGCTGGTTTTAAAAGCAGTTTTATCTTTGGGGATATTTTTAATGTTTTGATTATTTAATTTTGATGTAATTTCAAACATATGTACAAGTTGTAATAGGCATACAAGAAACTTTACTAATACCCAGCCTAGAGCCACCAGTTGTTGACTTTTTGCCCCATTTGCACTAGTTTCATTCTCATATTTATGTGTGACATCACGTAATTCCCCTTTATCCCTAATTACTTCAACACCTGGTAGATGAGGATGTCACTTTACCTAATCCCAGTATGTAGATCAAAGCCAGGACATTTTACAGCAATCCACAGTGTATGTTCCAGTTCCGTCTTTGTTCGAGAGCTGTTCCTTATAGTTCTTCCCGCAGCCCAGGGCCCTGTCTAGGATCTCAGGGTGCAGCCTTCAGCCCTCTTTGGTCTGGGCCGTCGTTTTAATCTTTGATGACCTTGATGTTTCCCAAGAGGGAAGATGAGCTATTTTGTAGACATTCTGCAGTGCGGGGCTGTCTGATGTTCAGCAGGGCCGGCTTCAGTCATTGTTTTGAGAGGAGTTATGCCACAGAAGTTACGCGGCAGCCATCTGAGTGTGTCATATCCAGAGACCACAATGTCACGTTGTCCCGTGGCTGGTGGTGCTGACCTCGAGCACTTGGCCAAGATGGTGTCCACGAGACCTGTGCGGTGGATAGTCATTTTATTGTATTTTGTGTGTGAATGACGACACGTTGAGACTATGTAAATGTTCCATATCTCATTAAGCGTCATCCCATTACTCACTGATTCTGGTGTCAGTCGATGAGCTGTGTCTGAATCAGTAATTGCTGACGTGGGTTTTCTACCATCCATCATTCCTAGTGTGCTTACTAATCGGCATCTGCTGTAATGATGAGCTTCCTTCTTCCTCGATGTTTACATTCATTTATGTATTTATGTGTCACTCTAAGTATTTATTTGTTTTTATTTAAACTTCCTACATCCAGTAAAACTGATTTTTGGTTTGTACTTCCGTGAGTTTGAATAGATTGATAGAGCCCTGTACTCCCCACCACGGCAGTCAGACACAGGACAGCTCTGTCACGCATGCCTGGTCACCCCCTTGGACCCAGCCCTCTCACTCTCATCCCCGCTCTCCAGCTCTGTGATGTGCGCCTTCTCCAGGTTGCGGGTGGGGCTCTTACTCTGTGGTGCACTGGAAGGGGGCGTGGTTCGTTGCATTTACCAGATGTTTTGGTGCTTTATTGTCTGGGCAGGTGGTGGCTTCTTCATTCTTTCACCCTTCGGAGGATCTTGAGTTGCTTCTACTTAGGATTTATGGGTAAAGCAACTGTAATTGCTTTCATACAGTTTTCTGTGTGAACATGGACTTTAATTTCATTTGCATAAAAACTAAGAGTTCAGCCAAGTGTGGTGGCGCATGCCTTTTATCCCAGCACTCGGGAGGCTGAGGCAGGAGGATCATTGTGAGTTCGAGACCAGCCTGGGCCACAAAGTGAGTTCAAGACCAGCTTGAACTGCATAGTGAGGACCTGTCTCAAAATAGGGCCAGGGATTTAATTTAGCTCAGTGGCCTAAGTGCCTGCCTGGCAGGCACAAGGTAGTGAGTTTGATCCCTGGTACCAAAAAAAAAAAAAAAAAAAAAACCCAAAAAACAAAAAAACTAAGAGTTTGATTGCTGGGTCGTGTAAGTGCATGTTTGCCTTTGTAGGAATAGCTGGCTTTTCTAGAGCGCCATGCTGGTTGGCGTCCTGCGGGGCGTGGCGTGCCGCCTTGTTGTCACTCTTCCTTGCCGCGGCTTGTCCTCGGGGTTCTGTCTGGGACACAGTGATAGGTGCACCCCTGTTTCAGTGTGTTGTGTCACTGAGACTGATTGTCTTTGCTTGCAGTCTTTGGCTATTTGTGTCTTTCATAAAATATTTGTGTATGGCTCACTTTTTTTTTTTTTTATTTTTTTTTATTTTTTTTTTTTTGCGGCACCGGGGATTGAACTCACAGCCTTGCGCCTGCCAGGGCAGGCGCTTAAGCCACTGAGCCAAACTCCCGGCCCTGGTTTTTTGAGGCAGGGTCGCACTATGTAGCTCAGGTCAGCCTTGCACCGCGTTGTAGCCCAAGCCGGCCTCGAACTCACAACGCTCCGCCTACCTCAGCCTCCCGAG
>RJWM01013995.1:26095-51867 GCA_004363535.1 Dasyprocta punctata | reverse complement strand
CCCCTATATCACTAGTATAGATAGCTACACGCAATAGAAGGGACAGAAAGGGTCTTGTCTGCCTCTGACTGGCTTAATTTTGCTGTCTTCTGCTGCCATGAATTGTGTCTCCTCTGTGAGGCCCCTCTGCCTTGGAGCCAGCCAATTATGAATTGTAACCTCTACAAACTGCGAGCTAAATGGACCTTTTCTCCTTTAACTTTTTTTTTAAGAGAGAGAGAAAAAAGACATATATAACAAAGACAAAAAGCAAAAGAGACAAACAAACGACTAGAGTAAATACACAACAGTAACATTACAGGTTTACAAAACAGGATAGAAATTTGACAATAGTTGCAATATTGCATATCATTATCTTCAAAATGGTTGTTTACATTAATAGACATGTAAAATTCTCTAATCATATGAGTATTAATTCTTCTTTATCAATAATGAATACATTCAGCAGTGTGTTCATTTTAGTTATCTTACATATACATATATACAGATTTATATCTTTTCCTTTTCCCTTCCCTCTTTCCCCTTTTCCCTTCCCAATTACTTTTGCTCTTTGAGCTGTTTTTACCCTTACCTAGTATTTATTATAGATTTTGGATCATATATATTTTTTCAGTTTCTTACACTAGGGAGACAATACGGTATTTACACATGTGGGTTTGATTTATCTCATTTATGAGTATGGTCTCAAGTCATGACCATTTACTTATAAAAGTCTCAATGCAATCTTTCTTAATAGCTGAGTAGTACTCCATTGTATAAAAATACATCTTTTTTATCCAGTCTTTGATTGATGGGGACTTGGGTTGTTTTCAAGATCTGGCTATTACAAATTGTGTTGCTATAAACATGGGTGCACAGATATCACTGTGGTATGATGTTTTCAATTCTTCTGGAAAAATGCCCAGAAGTGGGATAGCTGGGTTGAATGGGATCCCTAATCCTAGCTTCTTGAGGAATCTTCACACTGACTTCCACAGTGGTTGTACTAGTCTACACTCCCACCAACAGTGGAGAAGAGTTCCTTTTTCCCCACAGTCCCTCCAGCATTTGTTGTTGGTTGATTTTTTTAATCTTGGCCATTCTTTCTGGAGTGAGATAGAATCTCAGCATTGTTTTAATTTGCATTTCCCAAATGACCATTGATACATCACAATCCCCGACTTGAAACTATACTACAAAGCTACTGTGATAAAATCAGCATGGTACTGGAATCAAAACAGACCTGAAGATCAATAGAATAGATTAGAAGATACAGCCACAACTCCAAATACACTTAGCCACCTCATCTTTGACAAAGGGGTCAAACATGTACATTGGAAGAAAGATAGCCTCTTTAACAAATGGTGCTGGAAAAACTGGCTTTCTACATGCCTTAAACTAAAACTAGATCCATGTCTATCACCATGCACTAAAATAACGTCAAAATGGATAAAAAATCTGAATATTAAAACAGAAACACTAAACTTACTAGAAGACAGAGTAGGTAAAAATCTTGATGACATAGGAGTAGGCAGAGAGTTCATGAACAAAAATCAAATTGCACAGGAAACACTTTCCAGAATCAACAACTGGGATCTCATCTTACTTAAAAATTTTTGCATGTCAAAGGAAATCTCCAACAGAGTGAAAAGAAAACCCACGAATTGGGAAAATATCTTAGCCAATTGTCCATCAGACAAAGGACTTCTATCTAAAACATATAAAGAATTAAAAGAAATCAGGCCCCTAAAATTCAAGGACCCAATCCAAAAATGGGCATCTGAGATTGATATAGGAAAACAATCTCGGTGGGAGACCTCCAAATGATATGGGGAATGAGACTCCCAACCTACTATACGTCTGGCGTGAGTTCATGTTCTCTAAAAATCGAAGAATGAATTTTAGGAACAATGGAGGGTAAGAGCAATTGAGAGAAAGCTTCTGTCTGAGGGACAGAAGGGGGGCCCCAGTGGGTTGCCCCCGATTCTGTCTTTTCCAGTGACTTTTATAGAGCAAAACCCTGATGGGGAAAACTGGGAACTCGCAAGGCAGATGGGCTTTGAGGTGGGACAAAACTGTAATCAACCAATAAGATTGATTGTTTAGGTAAGATTCTTACAGATTAGGGGATTGGGATGGTAATTCTTAGCTTCTCAAGATGATCTATCCCTAATCCCTAATGCTTATACTTAGGGTGTGGTTGTATTTGTTTTGTCTTCTGTCTTGAGATCTGGCCCACAGCAAGAGGTGTGTATCTCTTCCAAGATCACACGATATCTGGTCCTCTGTGCCTGCTCTGTTGAGGGCCCAGCCCTGTCTGACTGCCTACAATATTTCTAACTGACTCAGTTGCCTGTAACAAGATGAATACACACTTCTCAGAGAAAGAAATACAAATGGCAAATAAATATATGAAAAAATGTTCTCCTTTAATTTTGGATGTTGGGTATTTTCTCTCACAACAAGGAGAGTAATTAAGACAGCCTGTATATTTCTCATCCTATGACTCCAAATATCATTTTTATGCTTTATCTCCAGGACAGAACTGCAGATACACTCATTCAACTTCATACTTTACCTCTCTACTTGGAAGTTTCACTCACAACTCAAATCTAATAGGTTCAAAATGTGATTCTTGATTTACTTCCTTTTCCCCAACCTGTTCCATTCTTTTCTTCCCTACCACTTTCTCCAATCTCCCTGATTATAATAGTATCCAGTTTATCCATATAAGCAAAGTGTTCTTTATCTTTTAGGTCTTCACCTAAATTTCATATCCTCTTAACGATGTTCCCTAAATAAATGCACTCTGTACAGCAAGTCTTCCTCTTTTATTGTCTAATACTTCCCTATTGATATCAGACTGTAAATATCATGCCTGTTTACACTAGTTTTGTCTCTGTCCTTGAGAACAGTGTCAATTACACTTTATCTCTGCTACATTTTGAGTTCCAACAGAGAAGTAGGATGTTGTTTCCTGGTACTGTACTATCTAGATTCTAGTTATTCAGTAAATCAGTGGTTCTCAAACTTCAGTGGGTATGCCCACCCCTGCAGATTTTGCCTCAGTAAGTGTGTAATGAGACTCAGTGATCTATTTTTTTTTTTCCTTCCAGTACCAAGGATCAAACTCACAACCTCATGCCTGCCAGGCAGGTTCTTAAGTCACTGTGCCAAACTCCCAGCTCTATTTTATTTTATTTTTTTTTGCGGCAGGGTCGCACTATGTCGTTCAGGCTGGCCTTGCTCACATTGTAGCCCAAGCCAGCCTTGAACTCACAATGCTCCTCCTACCTCCGCCTCCCGAGTGCTAGGATTAAAGGTGTGTGCCACCATGCCCGACTCTCAGTGATCTATTTTTAAAATAAGCAATGGAGTCATTCTCAGAGGTAAATCTTGAGAAAAAAATTCACCTATATTAGGGCTGGTCAGTATTAATGGTTCTTATAAAGTAATTCATCATCCCTAGAGTTTTGGAGAGCAAGGATTACTGCAACCCTCTTTTCTCTTGATAAGATATTCATTTAAAACTTCTTTTAAGGGAGGAATGATTTATGGTGATGAATTTAATCATGATTCAATGATCTCATTTTAGAAAATTTTTCTCTCTTTTCTTTAGTAGTTATAATAAACAGCAAGCTGGTATAATTACTGGGAAAAGGTTTCTTATGAAAACTTTGAAAGAATTTCATTTCCTATTTGTCATGTTAATCTGTGTGAGAAAGATGCACACTAACCTTTGAGGAGTTAGGAATAATGGTTAATCCTTTGTGTATTTTGGAAATTGAACCCCCAAGTCTCAAACATACTAAGCACCTGCTCTACCAATAAACTATATTCCAGCATGTCACAGATGTTTCATTTTTTCAAATGTAGAGATGAAAACTAAGGAATAACATTGTAATATGTAATTCATGAATAACTTTTTTTTTTGTCATACTAGGATTGAATCTAGGGTCTTCAGACGAGAACTATATTCCTAGCCCTTTTGTTTGACACAGGGTCTTAAGTGGCTTGTACTAGGCTCAAACTTGCAATTCTCCTGCCTCAGTCTCCTACATGCACCACCATGCCTGGCATGAATAAACAATTTTACCAGTAATTTTAAATCTTGAAAAATTAAAACTCTGCATTCAGAAATTAAGGTATACCATATGGTAGAGCATGTGTGAGGCTCTGGGTCCCATCCTCAACCCCAACACCAACACACATACACACCCACACACACCAAAAAACAAAACAAAAGAAAAACACCCATTAAAACACAACAAAACAAAACCCTCTACATTTTAATCAGGTAAAAGGAGATAAATAGGGAAAAACTCGAGTTAACTTGTGCTCAGCAGCAGGAAATGAAATAGATTAAGCAAGAGAAGTCATTTGTTTCATTGGTATACAACTGAGAAAAAGCTAGGTCATTTTGAAAATTGTCCTCCATAAGACTTGCTTTTATTAAAAACTGACATGTTGTTCAGGGTTCTTGTTCATAAGCATCAGAAACTGACTTGGTTCGAAATTTACTGGAGGATATTAGCTCATAGAATCAATGCATATTTACTACAGTTCAGATTGTTAAAGAAAGTTGGGGACAGGACTGGAGATGGAATTGAGGCAGGATTGCGAGTTCAAAGCCAGCCTGGACTCCACATCGAGGCCGTGTGTGTGTGTGTGTGTGTGTGTGTGTGTGTGTGTGTGGTATGACTCCACTTTCGACATATTTACAATTTCAAAGAAGGGTTTAAGATAATAACCTACCTACCCTCTAAACACTCCAGTCAGATGTTGGTGCATTTTGAATAAGCAGATTAACAGTTGTTAGTCCATACATGCACATTAGCACAGTTGTATTGGGCCACCAAGGGTTATTTTTTCTTTTAACATATTTACTAACAAATATTTAGAAAGCATCTAATTCCTAAACGCTTTGAACGGATCAGTGTGCCAACACAGGCCAAAGATTCCAGTTTTTACTCCTTCAGGGTGTTGGTGAGGTGAAGGGCAATATGGACACGAAATAAAACAACTAGAATTCAGGCCACACAGTGAGGTTCTTTCAGTTGAGCTATGAAGAGAGAATGCCCTAAGTAGTGTTCATTCACAACCTGTGCCCAATACTTGATTTAACTGACAGAAGACTGATGGTTAATAACTTTGTAATCCTTTGAGGTAGTTACCGTCCTAAAAGATCTAAGTGATAACAGTTTCAGCTCCTCAGGAAGAAATATTCATAGACAATACTTTTTTTTTTTTTGAAATTCGGTTCAAATCTAACGTGGCCGGTCTACTTGAGATTCGTAATTCTGGCAGATAAACGGACAGTGTCCCTCGCCAGCGCAAGTGACCCGGGGGTTCCAGGCTGTCAGCTTCGCTGCTTCGTGCACTTCTAACGCCTCCCGCCAACCTCGTAAAGCTAGTAGAAAAAAATGCTTTAGCAACGTCGCAAGAGGCATCCTATGACGCCAGCTGTCTAGGCGGCCCTACTAGCTGCGCACCACTGCAGCGTGAACTCCGACTTTTATTAGACGCCAGGCAGCAGAGGAAGTGAGAAAGCGGTCATCTGTGACTAAGTGCGTTGGCACATTGAACAGCAAAGGAAGACCGCGCTCCATCCATACGTCCCCAAAGAAACGCAGCGCTTCCGGGCGGAGGAAGACGCAGGTCTGCGACTGCAGCGGCCTCTGGACTTCCGGCCTTTCCTGGCGTACGGGTCTTTTTGTTTCTGGCATGGTAAAAGCCGGCGCCACAGAAAGAATCAGCTAAACTGCAGCAAAAAGCAGGGCGATAGGAAGGCCTAGATTGGGTTGCCTCACAAGTTAGTTACGCCAACAAATCCCACGGCTGAGCCCAGCGACCTCACCACTCAACAATTCCACCCCCCTCCCCCTTCAGTCAGCAGTCAGCGAGGCGGAGGCGGCCGTTACGGGCTGGAGGGCGGAGACGCGGCATCTTCGCGCGAGACCACCCACGCGACTTCCCAGAAAGCCTCAGGCAACATTTTAGCAGCTGGGCAGTCGGAGTAGGGCGGAAGAGTGGGCGGGGCCTGCCAAGAGATTTAGCGGCACCCGAGGCCACGCCCTAAGTCGGAAGTGACGGAGGCGAGCTATCGCGTCGAAGCTACCTCTATGGTTTTGCTCTCGTTCTTGAGTCGGGAAATGGCCGCTGTGTAGTTACGACGGAGCTTAATCCTGGGAACCGTGGTTCGTCGTGCCAGGTAGGCCTTGCGCTACAGTCAGGTTACTCAAAAGGACCGTGAATAATGAGAACTAGTGAATATTGTTGACTTTTGTGGATGGCGTCGGTTCGGTGTCGATAAGCGAATCCGAGAAGCGTTCCGCCGTTATTTGTGTGCTTTTGTGTTAGCTTTTCTCGGTTTTCCGAGGCACCACGGGCCGAGAAGGTGGGGGATGGGGCAAGCCGTGCGAACGGCGCGCGCGCGTGGCTGCGAGCCTGGCTGGAGAGCCGGGGACCGCGCCGCCTCTTTTCGCGCTTGCGCAGACCTCCCTCTTCCGCCCTTCCCCCATTTTTCGGCGCGGACCCCGGCGCGCTCCCGACTGTACGCTGTGCGCATGCGCGCTCCCCCCTTTTCTAGATTGGCAGCGGGCATCCGGCGAGGTCCAGCTTGTGTCCGCCTCTTGCCTCATGTTGGCTGTCTTCTTTTCCAGCCTTTGGGGCTTTGATAAATTGAACTGCAGCAGAGTGCCCTGGGGTAGGTTGACTCCTTTTTGCCTCGTCTTTAAACTTCTTTCCCCAGCTGCACGCTAGCGAAAGGTTTAGGCCTCATTTTTGTTACTCAGGTTAAGGGTCCTGCAGTCCTTTTGTAGCTGACTCCACCCTTCATGTCGCGCGAAAGTTTTCTCCCTGGCTCAGCATTTTCGTCCCCCCGGAAAACCCTGTTTTGAAACGAACTTGCACTCCCCACTCTAGCAGTCGGTGTTTAGCTACTGTTTCCTAGCGTGGGGATCCGTTCCTGCCATAACCGGCCCGAAAGAGCAAAAGTGCCTTTTGGTGTGATCAGTAGTGCGAGCGAAGCCATGTCCTTTCTGCGAGTGACTCACGTTGTATCAGAAAAGTTCCAGCCAAGATAGGTGTACAGTTAGTAGGGTAAATGTTTGGGAGTGGTGAGTTGAGGTTATGAATTTAGCTCTCATGTTAAACCCATAGGTTGGCCCCTCCCTCCCGAGATTGAATCCAGGGGCTGTGTACCGCATTGCCGTTTTTACTTTTAAATAATTTTGAGACGGTCTAAAATTGCTTCAGAGTAACTGGATTCACAGGCGAAGGCCACCTCATTTTTTTAAGTTTTACCTAGAGTCAACCGGCAATGCCGGCAACTACTTTACTCCTTAAAAAAATTTTTTTTTGGTGTTTCAGAATTGAAAAGTTAAACCGTAAGCAAATGTGGCTAAAATGGTTGAATAAAATGATTAGCTGCTTATGTAGTATATTATCACAGTATTTACACTATTTTTATACGAAAAAGATAGTTTCTATTTTCCTAGTGTGAGTTCTCATTCCAGTTCGACTCTTATTTTAGTTGGAAAGATTTGGTTATTTTTTAGACAGTAAACAACTTTCACTTTGGATAAACTGCTCTACAAGTTTACGTGCCTTTCGTTGTGATCCTAACCATCGCAGGGTAATTTGATGGGAAGGCTTTTGTGTCTAAAGTAGCTCATCATAAACATAAAGCCTGTCTAATGATGGGTTACTGTGAGGTGTACCCTGGACTCCAGCTTAATTTAAATAATTAAAGAGTGAAGGAGGCTAGCTAGAGTTGGATGGATTTCGAGGAATGGTAGTATTTTAGGATGTGGCTGTACAGTGTAAAAGATACTTCTCAGTAATAGGCTCAGAGCTACTTGACTTTATTGAACAATTTATGTGGGCAACAAGCTGTAGTAGATTAACTGTGAGATGAGAAGTGCAGATTTTAAATGGAGAAAGTTGTTTCACTTCTACATAGATCTTTGGAGAGTCTCAGAAACTACGTTCAAAACCATCATTTGAATAGTAGCTGAATTCCACAGCCAGTGTTTTGCTATTTAACAGTTAAATAAGAAAATCAAGAAGAGCATGCTATCTCTGGGTAGTAGATGTTGAAGTTATAGTTGTAGGTTCATTATTCTACATCAGTATTTCTACAGTCATGAGCATTTTGTATTTTGACAGTTCTCAAGATTGAAACACAGGCAGCCTACTGATAGTAAGGTAATAATACTGGCCTGTGTTTGTGTTATATTTTGGAGTTTCCAAATACTTCAATTTCATTTGATTCAGTATTTCTCTATTTCTAGGTGGAGACCAAGAAGGTAGAATAAGGCCACATAAACCAGTGTCGTATTCTGATTTGCATTTCTTTCTGTGCTCTTTTAGCAGGGTGACAAGCTGGACTGAGAACTAAAAATTTGTGACTATTTCCTCTCAAGCTTTTAATTAGAGAGTTTTTCAAGAATGAAAAAAATATATGTATGTATATGTATTTGTTTTGTCTTTTTTTTTTTTTTTTTTTTTTTTTTTTTTTTTTTTTTTTTTTTTTTTTGCACTTGCCAGGCAGGCACTTGTGCCGCCGAGCATTGTCCCCGGCCCTATTTTTTTGTCTTTGAGACAGTTTCACTCTACAGTTCACGCTGGCCTTGAACTCACTTTGTAACCCAGGTTGGTTTTGAATGTGCTGTAATCGCCTGCCTCAGCCTCTTTGAGTGAGTGCTGGGATTACAGGCGTGTGCTGCCACACCTGGCCTAAGAATGAAAATATAAATTGCTGGATGGGGTGGTGCACATCTGTAATTCCAGCACTTGTCTGTCATCCCTAGCAGTCAGACTGAAGCAGGAGAATCACTGAGTTTGAGGCTTTGAATTTAACTAGAATTTTGCCTTTTTTTTTTTTTTTAAGACTGGTTCTCTCTAGTGCAGGCTTATTTTGAGCTCACTCTGTAACTCAGCCTGGCCTTGAATATTTAAAAGCAGAATTCCACAGTTTTTGTGTGTGTGGTTTTTTTTTTTTTTTTTTTTTTTTTTTTTTTTTTTTTTTTTTTTTTTTTTTTTTATTTATTTATTTTTACAGGACCTAACTACTAGTGCAGACTGGCCTTGAACTCACTGTATGACTTGGGCTGGTCTCCCAACTCAGTAATATTCCTGCCTCAGCCTACTTAGTGCTGGGATTGTTGGTATACCTGGCTAGAATTCCAGAGATCTTATTAAGCATTTCTATAAAGACTTGCATAATGCTGATTAATGCTATTACTGAAAAGAGTAATCTCACATACAATAATCATTTGATGTAAACTTAATGGGTAGTTTGCAGAAAGACCGTCATGAGCAAGGTTTACCAATAATGGTGGTTACTGATGGAGTAGTGTGTGCCATGTGCTGGACAGTGGCTTTTTTACATTCCTTAGTTTGTTTAACCTGACAACTACAAGTATCGTTAGTACCTTTATTTTCACACCTGCAGAAATGGAAACTGAAAGATAAGTAACTTGTCCACTGTTGGGTTTCCAAGTACAAGGTGGGAACCACAATTTGAAGCTAGTACACTGGAGTGATGATCACTGGGTATTCTTTTAAGGATTTTGAAAAATATGACTAACAATGATATGTTTATAGGAATGTTTGACCCAGGCTCCTTGAGTATGCTGTAATGAAGCCTTGGCTCAAATATATTTGAAATAGTAAAACCTAACAAATCTATTTTGAGGAACAGTCAGAGGCTGAGGCAGGAGGATCTCAAGTGGGAGCCCAAGCTGTGCAACTTGGTGACTGATCAATAGCCTGCCCCCCCCCCCCCGCAAAAAAAAAAAAAAGATCTGGACAGGTAATTCAGTGTGAGGGGCACTGGGTTCAGTCCACAGTATAAGAGGGGGAGGAAATCTCTTTTGTGGTACTTCATTTTGGGTGCTGTAGTTTCTTTAATATCCTGTGTTCTAGCAGGTCATTACGTATTTCACAAAAGACGGGCTCTTTCAGATATTCATGATCTTTGTTTTTAAATAAAGGGCTATTTATCTTGTATGCCCTGGTTGGTAAATCATGAATCAAGATTCATGAGGCAGATTATTACCTATCTTTCTTTACAAGTGGAATGTATTAGTGATGATCTTGTAATAAATGTAATAAAGAGAAGATGGATTTGGCATTTTGAATTCTGTTCTTGGGTTTTGGCCACATTTTAGTGTACTGTTAGGATATTGGAGAGATCATAGTAGTTGAGTTCAGGAAATTGCAAATTGGATTATTTATATTCTGTAATTTTGTACCCTAAAAGGACAAACATGTTTCTTGTCCTTTCCTGCGCCTGCCCTAACTTGTCGTTCTCCCAGAATTGCCCAAAATTTAAAATTTAAGAATTCTCTCGTTTGTTTCTCATAATTTCAAGATTCCACCTCTCCAGTAATATATGAACAGATCTTGTTGACTAAGAAACCAGATCCTGGATATGCCTGGTTTGTATATTTCTACCACTTTATCCAAGCATCTGTAATATTTAATTTTAATTTGTATCCTTGCTCCCCTTCCCATGCTCTTTATCCTGTACAAGCAACAATCTTAAAATTTAAGTCAGTTGATAAGACTCTTGTAATCCTTCTAGGAGTTTTCCATTAGTTGGAGTAAAATTGCGCCTCATTACTCTGGCCTTCTGGATGATATTTTGATCTGATGTAGTCTTTCTTTCCCTGCATTGTCTTTTATCATCAACTCCTTGATCACAGTGCCTTAACTTTCTACTACTTTTTCTGTTCTGAATTTGCAAAGCTTTGTATTCTTTGCCTAGAATGCTCTTCCCTTCGGATCTTTGGAGTGTTTACTTATTTTTAGTTTGTTACCTCCTTTAAAGAGGACCCAAAGACCCCTCTCAGGTAAGTTGTCCTCCTGATCATTCCTCCTAATGCATCATCTTGTGATTCCTGCCCCCTCAGTGTAATACTTAGTCACTATTTGAAGTTTTCTGTCCTCCCCTCACTGGACGTTCGAAGAATAGAGAATTCTCAGGCGTCTTTCATGATTGACTTTCATGAGTATCTTCTTGTGTCTGTTTCAATATCCTGAGTTGTTTCAGAACATTATAGCAATTTCTGTCAAAACATAATGGACAGTTTCTGTCAAAATCTTCATTTTGGGTCCTCATTCAGCTTATTCACCAGATCTAGCACCATCTGACTCTTGACTGTTTCCCAAAGTCAAAATGGTCTTAAGATGTTTTGAATTGATTAAATACATTGAGGCGGCCCAGGATAATACAACTAAAGACACCACTCATAAAAGGATTTGGAGAACTGCTTCAGAAAGTAGCAAGAATGATGGGTTATGTGTGTTCAAAGCAAGGGGGGAGTCTTTTGAGGGGAATTAATGGGACTGTGTCTTCTACTGTAATACATTTTATCAAAAATACATTTTTTCAAAAATTTGAATATCACTATATTTGCTATTACTGTATAGTTGAATATATATATATATATATAGAGAGAGAGAGAGAGAGAGAGAGACTAGATAAGTATATATAACCCTAGTTCTAACAACCTACAATGTAAGTTTTCTATTTCTGGTGTATACATTCTTAGAACTTAAGAAAACTATTACTTGGAGTAAAGAGACTTGGCAGTTGATTGTCTCCAGATGTACAGAAATTAAAATTGGCCTTTTGAAATTGTTCAGGGGCAATTTGCTGAAATGATCCTTGTACTGCTTCCAGGGCTGAACTCAGTAATACTGACTTCTAAGTCAGAATACAATTTCATAACAGTATAGTAATTTAGAAGATTAACTTTTTCGCTGCCCTTTTGAGTGTTTTGATAATTTGAGTGTACTTCAGGAAACCTTTTCTATACCCAGGTCTGCTTGACTTTTGATTTTGCTGTTTTTTACATTCCTACATAAGAGCTGTAATTTAGTAGGTTCCTACTTCTTTTTCCTAGACTTAACCTTGGATCTTACCATTTTTTAAGTTTTTTTTTGAGGTTGGTCTGGGTGTGTATTCAACGCAGACCTGAAACTCAAGATCCTCCTGACTCAGCCTCCAGAAAGCTAGATTTGCGGACATGTGCCACCACTCTTAGCTTTAACTGCAGATCTCTCCCTGTTTTGACAGGTTCAGGTTATTTAGAGGTTACCATTCTTGATTGGCTAAAGTTTAATCTCTTTATTTTTTCTTTGTATTCCAGTTACTGCATTTTTCTTGTCTCTTCCTTTCCTTCTCTCCTTGTTTTTCCCTCCCTCCCTCACTCCCTTCTCGCCCTGTAGTTCAGCCTGGCCTCAAACTCGCCATGTATCCCAGGCTGGCCTTGAATTCACAGCAGTCCTGCCCTAGCCTCCCAAGTGCTGGGACTATAGGTGTGTGCCCTATGCCTCGCCTGCATTTTTCATATATGATTGTTACTTAGTAAAATTCATGGGTTTTCGTTGTTACATATCTTCTCTTGTTTAACCTTTTTTGTCAGTTCTTTGTGGAGATACATCAAGCTTGCATTTTCTAGTAAGTTTTGCTTCCCTCATGGTTTTTCACTATTTTTTGTATGTAAAGAATAATCATGAATATTTACAAAGCTAACTTTTTCAGTGTTGGTAACTGCTTCTTTGAACCAAATTTATTTACACACGAATGGTTAATTATATAAGAAGGGTATTGACTTTCAAAAGATGTTTCATTGCCTGCAGTTACTTGACTGTACATCTATGAAAATGCTTTAAGGCATATGGTTTAGAGTTACTGTTATGGCTATTATATCACCTTGAGTCAGTTTATAGATGAAACTGTGAAAGGAAGTGATGATAAAATAAATAGTAGAACATTAAACTGTCATTTTGCATGTTATAAACTGGCATTATATTTATTACATACAGATCATGTGTTTACATTATTAACTAGGAATTTTCTGATAGCATGACAGCATATCTTGTTTTCTAAAACCTAGATTCTCAAATTGAATTCAGGTAATTGAATTAAAATGTTTAGTTGTGTCAGTTACATGATGCACTGCTACGTTGTGATTAAAAATCAGATTCTTTTTCATAAGTCAGTTTTCTCTTTTCTGACATCGTTAGTGCCTTTGTTAGTTTATTGCAGTGCCCAACATATGTGAACCATGGATAGTCAATTTAACATAAACTTTTTATTTTTTTTTATCTTTGTTAGGAATTTGAATTTAGAGTTTAATTTCTCAGAACATTCTCTCCAGGAAGAACTTTACAGTATTCTAAAGGCTTCACTGGCTTCTTGATCCTGCATAAGCCCAAGGTAAGTTAACACTGATTTTTGTGGTTTTCAGTTTTGACTGACTTAATTGAGATGGAATGATTAAAAGTGCTGTTGCCTAAAGCTTTTGGGGGGGAGTGACTTGTATGAAGTCAGATTTTAAGTTAGCTTTAGGAAAAAGATTCTTTTCATCTCTCCTGCTTCTAGGTGGTATATCTGCTTCTTCCACTTCTGTAAACACCTCTGCTAAGACTCAGAACATAACAAAGCCATTTTAAAACAAGACAAACGGCCCTGCTACTTAACCCATCTTCCCTAATGCAAACAAGAGGAGTTTCATAACTTAACTTTTTTCTCTCTACTTTGGTTTTTAAGGTAATTAAAATTAATTCCTTATTATGTGCAAACACTGTATTACATGAATTTCACGTGTTAACTCATTTAGTCCTCTGTAGCTCTTTGAAGTAGGTGCTGTATTTTTTTTTCCACTTTACAATCGAAACTAAAGCTCAGAGAGATAAAGAAATTATGGAAGGTCATACAGCTAAGGAAGTATTTTAGCCTGGATTTGAATCAGGTAGTCTAAATGCAGAGGATGTATTTCCAGCTTTTAGCCATCTGTGTTTTTAGAGGTTAGGAAAAGCAACAATCCAAATTCTTTCGAACTGGTAAATATGGTTTGGTTTTGTTTTGTTTTGCCTAGTTTATTTTTGTTTTTTATTTTTTATTTTAAGAAGCATAAAACCAAACAAAACAGAATAAAGCCAATCAAAACAAAACAGTGAAAATGGTAAAGGATAATAGGAAATCAACAATTGCTGCCATAATGCCTCTTGTTATCTTCAGAATTGCTGCCCACACCATCAGACATAAAGTCAAACAAAACAGAACAAAATAAAAGCAATCAAAACAAAACATTGACTGTAAACAGTAAAATAGAGCAAAACAAAACAGTGAGAATAGTATTGGATTTCAAGAACAAGACAGAAGAAAATCCCCGTAGTTGCTGAATTGTAAATTGTTATTCTGTAAATAGATGCTTAGATTACTGACTTTAGGCTTGCAAAATCAATCAAAACAATATGAACCTTAAGTTGTTTTTGTACCTCAGTTGCTGTCAACTCAGTCTATTCCTCTGAATCAGCCGGTTGCTTATGGTGGGGAGCGGTGCCATGCAGCGGTTTAGCTCCCAGCCTGTGCACCTGCTAGCTCATGGGTAGGGCGAATTGACTGCCTGTTTTCTTCCCTCCTGGCCCACAGTCACTGCTGGCTCAGGGGAAGGGTAAATTGGCTTCCTGTTTCTCCTCCCTCCTGGCCCATGGCTACTGCTGGCTCACAAGAAGGGCACTTCTTGTTTCTCCTCCTGGCCCCCAGTTGCCGCCGGCCTGTTTTGCCTACTCTTGCTGTGTAGTCCAGGCTGGCCTTGAACTTTCCATATAGCCCAAGGAAGCCTCAAAGTCACTTGATCTTCCTGCATCAGCATTTTGAGTAATGTGATTATAGGCCTGTTTTCTTATCTCTTATTTTAAAGTTTCTTGTGTGTCTGTTTAAAAATAAAGCCAAATCAGGTGTGGTGGCACATGCCTGTAATTCAGCTACTTGGGAGGCGGAGGCAGGAAGATTACAAATTTGAGGCCAGCCTGGGCAGCTTAGCAAGATCCTGTCTCAGAATAAAACAAAAGTCTGAGGACATAGCTCATGCTTTCTGGGTTCTATCCCTGGTACTCCAAATAAACAAAACTCAAGCTTTTTGATGAAAAGTTAAACTTGCTAGGTTCTGGGGAATGCATACATTCAAGTTACTTATGAGATATTTACTGTGTTGACATGCTGTAAGTGTGCTATGTCCTGGAGATGTATCATTGAATTAAAAAAAGGCATCGTCCTTGACTTGCAAATTTTGTCAGTCAATAGTCCATAGTTAATGGTGTCCCATATAATAATGTTTTTAAAGGTATCTGCAGTCTTGGGTGGAGACTTCCTTTCTTAGCCAAGACTTACAAGTCATTTTTGTTTCATGTCAACAGAGATGTTCAAGACTGGAAAAGGCTACAAAATTCCTGAATCACTAAACAGAAATGACCATAAAAAAAAAAAAAAGCTCGAGGGCTAAGATCAGAGATTCTAGGGATACATATATAGTATAGAACCTATAGCTCTTAATAAGTCAAAAAATGTTATAATCTACTACCATGAAAATGATTCTTGCTTTGTTGCTGGGATCTCCAAAATTATATGCAGCTCTGATTTTGTTAGTTTTTACAATATTTATGATTATCTTAGGGAGAAACAGCAGTTTCTTGAAATAAAACTAATCAGAATGACTGTAAATTACATGTCTGTGTCCTTTAAAAAGTTTGAGGACAGCACAGTATTTTGAAATCAAATACCAGTCAAGTGTCACAATTTCCAGTGATCTAGGTTCCTTAGATTAGAGATTGTAAGTATGATTGTTTACCAATTTCACTGTGTTGTTAAAATCATAGGATTTGCCAAACCAAATTTAACCTGTATTCCACTGGGTATTGAGTATCTGTCAAAGCTAAATTTGTTTCATATGTATTGTGGAATTCTTAATTCCACCTTTTTGAACCCTGAACCTATATTTTTTATTTTTGTCTTTATATATATCTTGCTTACTTGGGATTGAGAAGATGAGAATAGAAGGAAAAAGGTGATAGAGCATTCTGTTTTTAAATAAGTATTTATCTGAACCTCTTGAAATTTTCATTTATGTTTTTTGAAGAGGCAGTATTCAGACATCACTACTGCTTTCATAATTCATGTCCAAATACTGTTGTAATACTGAGCAAAAAGACTAGGTAAGTGAGAATAAGTGCTGTGTGTCACAGATACTTGGTTGTAGGAGATAGGATTTAAATGTATGAAATTTGCAGGATATTAGAAGGTTAGTAAGTTGATTTTTATGGAAATAATTATTTTTAGTAATAAGTCAAAATTTAGAAGCAGTTGCACAGTTGACCCTTGAACAGCACAGGTTTGAATTTCTTGGGTACACTTTATATGGATGTTTTTTGGAGATTAGTGACAACCTGCAGACAAATCAGATAGCCTAGAAATAATTTTTTTAAAAAAAGTATGTCATTCATGTATAAAATATATGTAAAAAACAGCCCACCTTTCCTTGCCAAATCTTGAGGATTGAACCTAGCATCTTTGCATTGAACTACATTCCTAGCCCTTTTCATTTTCTATTTTGAGACAGGATCTTGTTAACTCACTAGGTTGCTAAGGCCCAGCCTGCCTCAACCTCTGTGTATTGGAATTATAGGTGTGCATTATAGATATGCCCCACCAGACCTGGCTAGATAAGTCTTTTATTATCTACTACCATACAGTATACACAAAACTATAAAAATTACGATTTATCAATATACACTTACTGTACTTGTCTCTTTTAATTATGGAAAATGAATGTAAAAGATGAAGTATCAAATCATACTTGCATAAAATTAGATATGGTACATTACGTTAATTTCATTAACATGTTGCTATTTTGATAACCTCAAGTGTTGGGAGTATTGATTTATTGAATACTAATGTGTGATAGTATTTTCATGTGTGCTGTTTGTTTAGTAAATTTCATATTGTACACTTTTTACTGTGTATACTATAACAACACAAAATGTGGTGTTAATATTATTGGTGAGGCTTCCAGTCAACAGCAGGCTATTGGCATGTACTCGGGAATCAAAGGTTATATAGTATGCATGTTTTTGACTGTGGGTTTCAGTGCTCTTAAACTTTGATGATCAACTGTGCACAGCAAAAATAAGCTTAGGAGGCTCAGACTGTGTAGTCTTAAGACTCACTGAAGAGTTGAAAATTATTTGGAATGTTTGTGGTCATTTGCAGTGTGTATATGGCGTAACTATGTCACATGTACATCAGTTCTGTTACTGATAGCTATATTGAGTGAAGTCTAACCATTAATTAATACAGTGTGATAATTTAGAAAAGTTAAAATACTAGTACCCATGTTTATTTTTAAGATTGCAGTAATCTCTCCAATTTATCTTTTTCATCTTCTTACCAGAAAACCACAGGGTAAACTAGACATTGTCACATAAGTTCATTTTTATCTTGCAGTCATGACTACAGAGGGCAGAGTCATGGCTTTAGCTGTAAAGGCTTCATGACCTTTAATCTATTAGGGAACTATCCAGTACTACTCAGGCAGTATTGTATTTACAAAGTGGTCAGTTTAGTTTCATTTTAGGGCCATAAAGCACTTGATGTCAGTTTGGTAGATTTATTTTTCTTACTGTCATGCCACTTTTTCTTTCAGTTTCTTTGTCTTTAATGTTTTGGAATTTTTTTTTCTTTTTTTTTTCAGAAGAAACAGGTGTTTGTATTGGGCATGAAATAGTATCCAACAATTTGCAGAAGTCTGATATTCTTCCTGGCTTCTGCAGCTACTGCCTTTCTAGATTAAGACACATAGGTGGGAGTGTCTATAGAACTGTGCTTTTGTGTCCTTAATGTATAGCATAGGTTATGCAGGTGAAAGCAGTTTTAGTAAAGGATAGTTGACCTGTTTTCTAAATGCTCATTTGAAAAAATGAGAATGATTTATCAAATTAAGTATATGAATGTAAGTAAATAATAACGTGAAACTTGAATTGTGTTAAGATTTTAACATTTGCTTTTTAATTTGACTAGGAGAAAAGAAATGGGTCGCTCCAATTCTAGATCACATTCTTCAAGATCAAAGTCTAGATCACAGTCTAGTTCTCGGTCAAGATCAAGATCACACTCTAGAAAGAAGAGATACAGGTGAATTAACATGCTTCTAATTCTTTTCATAGTTGTATTAGCTGATATTTACTGAATGATTGCTATGTCCAGACACAGTGCTAAGCCTAAAAATATATTTCACTCTGAAAGAACCCTGTGAAATGGATCTGTTACATTTAGAGTTGGAAAAATTGAAAATAGTCTTTAAGTTGCAAGGTAGTAAATGTCAGAGCTTAGATTCGAATGCAGACATTCCTTCTTTAACAGGAGAGTTATGTTCCCCGCAGGATGGTTGTTAAATGAATTGGTTGCTAAATGAGGAATTGTATATAGTATGTACATTACAATATTCAGAACAAAGAAATGATGAAGGGTAACTCCAACTTGATCACTTTGCTATTATTTGCCTCTAACAGTACTGTAATGTATAACAACATAAAACTAGTACTGTACTGCACAATCAGTAAAAATTATAGTACTGTACAAATAAGTGTACTGTATCAAAAAACAACTGCGGCACTGTAAACAAGTTGTACAGAACTGTACAAAAAACGATGGGTCCTAAGTGTGAACAGCTGCTAAAAATAAGTAGGTTGTTAAATGAGGAATATCTGTAGTGAGTTGATTGTTTAAAAATTATCAACTCTGGTTTTCTTCAAATAGTGATAGATAATGTAACATAGGAAGTAGAAACCACACCAAAAAAAAAAAAAAAAAAACAAAGGTGACCCATTTAGAATTAATATTACTTTCTGATCTTTCTGTGTTCTTTTCTAGGCCTAACTTTGCTGACTACTTTTTTCCACATTTACAGTACAAGGTGGCATTCTGTTAAGTTTTCTTTTACAGTGTCACTTTTAAGTGCCAACCTAGACGTACTGTAATTTGCTAATGTAGCTTATTGGGACTGTATTGATTTTCTTCCCCATGTTTTCTGTGCCTTTGTTTCTAAGGCCTTTAATTTATTCTGTTAATACTTTCCTTAGAAATTGTTTTTTAAAAAATTAGAAACTAAACATTTGTATGAATGAGGTTTTCTAAAAACGGTATACGTTTCTACCTTTGGTAATTTATGTTACCTTCATCCAGAAGTATTTAGAGTGGTAGGATGATATACTTTATTTTTCTTACATTGATATTTATTTCATTTTTAGTTCTAGGTCTCGTTCCAGGACATATTCAAGATCTCGTAGTAGAGATCGTATTTATTCTAGAGATTATCGTCGAGATTACAGAAATAATAGAGGAATGAGAAGACCTTATGGGTACAGAGGAAGGGGTAGAGGGTATTATCAAGGAGGAGGAGGTAGATATCATCGAGGTGGTTATAGACCTGTCTGGAATAGAAGGCACTCTAGGAGTCCTAGACGGGGTCGTTCACGTTCCAGGAGTCCAAAAAGAAGATCAGTTTCTTCTCAAAGATCCCGAAGCAGATCTCGCCGGTCATATAGATCCTCTAGGTCTCCAAGATCGTCCTCATCTCGTTCTTCATCCCCATATAGCAAATCTCCTGTCTCTAAAAGACGAGGGTCTCAGGAAAAACAAACCAAAAAACCTGAAGGGGAACCCCAAGAAGAGAGTCCTTTGAAAAGTAAATCACAGGAAGAACCGAAAGATACATTTGAACATGATCCATCTGAATCTATTGATGAATTTAATAAATCAGCCACATCTGGGGATATTTGGCCTGGCCTTTCTGCATATGATAATAGTCCCAGATCACCCCATAGTCCTTCACCTATTGCTACACCACCTAGTCAGAGTTCATCATGCTCTGATGCCCCCATGCTTAGTACAGTCCACTCTGCAAAAAATACCCCCTCTCAGCATTCACATTCCATTCAACATAGTCCTGAAAGATCTGGATCTGGTTCAATTGGAAATGGATCTAGTCGATACAGTCCTTCTCAGAATAGTCCAATTCATCATATCCCCTCGCGAAGAAGCCCTGCAAAGACAATCACACCACAGAACGCTCCAAGAGATGAGTCTAGGGGACGTTCTTCATTTTATCCTGATGGAGGAGATCAGGAAACTGCAAAGACTGGAAAGTTCCTAAAAAGGTAAGAACTAAAGTAGAGAATTTAGATTATAATATTAGTTCTTTCAATTTGGTTTAGAATTAAACTTTAAAGGGGTAGTGTTTAGCTGTTTTTCATGGCTTCCTACTTCATGAGATAATTACAGGTTGTTACTTGCATAAGGTAAATGTTGAAAGTTAAAGTGTTTTAATAGAAACTAATGTATAGTTTTGTTTTTAATTTTATTTTCAGTCCAGAATTAATACTGCAAAAGAGGACAAATTGAGTAGTGTAAAACATAACTGATACGTTAAGAACCATAAAAGCTAGAAATTAGTTTTGTTAGAGAACTGATTTAAAGCTTTTTTTTTTTTTTTTTTGGTCTTTTTCAGACAGGGTTTCACTATGCAGTTCAGGCTGGCCTTGAACTTGCAATGATCCTTCTGCCTCAGCCTCCTGAGTGCTGGGATTGCAGGCATGTGCCACCATGCCTGGCTTTTGTTGTTTTATTATTGGAATGTGATCTATATAAGCAGTGCGTTTGTTATTCTTATGTAGTAATATAAACAGACTGTCATTGTTTAATAAATTTCTGCCTAACTTTAGAAGAGATGGTGGTATTTCTGACTCCAATAGTTTAGTTATTTGGTTTCAAGCATTGCTGAGAGTCGCTAATGAATTTAATGAATATTGGTTACTAATGTATGAATTGACTTTAGAAGTGAGTAAATGGATTAAATATCTATATGGTAGTATTGTACCTCCTAGAAATGTTTTTCTTATGAACTAATACTTAAATCCTGTTATTGCCAGATTATTTTCTAAAGTTTGTATTTTATGATTCAGATAGAATATTAAATAACTGATGTTCCCAGCTGCATTAAGTTCATTTGTGTGAGCTCTTTTTTGTATTATTAGAAAAGTAAGTGAAATAGCCTGAAATTTTGAGATAGTTGCAAGAATAGAAACACATAAAATCTGTTAGTGGTCTTCAGCTGCAAAAGTTAAATTTAGTCTGTGTTGTGTATTAAAGGAACACGGATTTGTTGGTACAGGATTGTGTGGGTTGTAACCAATAGAATAGGGTTTTGAAGATGGCTTTACTTTTCAACTTCAGGAAGTCTAGTATATGACTTTGTCTTAAAAGTCAGTATGTTAGTTATATATGAATATTTTTAATGATTTTCAAAAGTGAAACCTGGAGAGGTAGGGTTATTTTCTCTCATTACTGGTCCTGTGATATTGGCAACATTTAAGTATGCAGGTGATCTACAATGAATGCAATCCAGAGTTACTATCGTCTTCTTTGCTTATTCACAGGTTCACAGATGAAGAGTCTAGAGTATTCCTGCTTGATAGGGGTAATACCAGGGATAAAGAGGCTCCGAAGGAGAAAGGATCAGAGAAAGGGAGGGCAGAGGGAGAATGGGAAGATCAGGAAGCTCTAGATTACTTCAGTGATAAAGAGTCTGGAAAACAGAAGTTTAATGATTCAGAAGGGGATGACACAGAGGAGACAGAGGATTATAGACAGTTCAGGAAGTCAGTCCTTGCAGATCAGGGTAAAAATTTTGCTACTGCATCTCATCGGAATACTGAGGAGGAAGGATCCAAGTACAAGTCCAAAGTTTCACTGAAAGGCAATAGAGAAAGTGATGGATTTAGAGAAGAAAAAAATTATAAACTTAAAGAGACTGGCTACGTAGTAGAAAGGCCAAGCACTGCAAAAGATAAGCACAAGGAAGAAGACAAAAGTTCTGAAAGAATAACAGTAAAGAAAGAAACACAGTCACCTGAGCAGGTAAAGTCTGAAAAGCTCAAAGACCTCTTTGATTACAGTCCCCCTCTACACAAGAATCTGGATGCACGAGAAAAGTCTACCTTCAGAGAGGAGAGTCCTCTTAGGATCAAAATGATAGCCAGTGATTCTCACCGTCCTGAAGTCAAACTCAAAATGGCACCTGTTCCTCTTGATGATTCTAACAGGTAATTCCACATTGACACTCAGTAAGTAATCTGTGGGCAGTTGGTTAATATTTCAGTTCATTATTTTCTAAACATGCATATATTCACATTCAAACCAATGGTGTATTTTGTTTGTGTGTGTTACCGATATATTCCAGACCTGCCTCCTTGACTAAAGACAGGCTACTTGCTAGTACACTTGTCCATTCTGTCAAGAAGGAGCAAGAATTCCGATCCATCTTTGACCACATTAAGTTGCCTCAGGCCAGCAAAAGCACTTCAGAGTCATTTATACAACACATTGTGTCCTTGGTTCATCATGTTAAAGGTATGCTTAATATGTTTAGTAGTAGTATTAAATTTCTCTTGCATGAAAATAGGTGGATATTTAGGCTTAATCCTAGTGCACTCCAGAGCTAACAGGTGTGCATTAATACTGTGAAAAATAATTTTGTGAAAGAGATAGTCTCGCTAGCATTGAGACTCATAAAGATATTTAATAAATGACTAAAATGCTAGTTAACATTCCAAAAAAGATTGTATTGTTAAGAGTATGAAGTGAATTTATTAAATGTTGAAAGTCTTTAAAAATGTGCCATTACAGTGAGCTTGAAGTGAAGAATGCTTAAATGTTATGGTGCGTACTCGTGACTTGTGATAATGTATGGTAGGCATGGCTTTATAATAAAAGTAAGACAGTGTGGGTACTGCCACTCAGTTTTGGTTCAATTTTTAAAGAAATCTGGAACTAGTGAAAAAACTACTAATTTCATGTCTTTTTGTATAATTTGTTGTAAAAATGATGATAAATGGAAAGATTTATTGGACTGGTAAAGGGATAAAGTCCAAAAGTTGAAAAGCATATTAGATAGTGATTACGTGAATAGTTACTAACTATTCACGTAATCACTATAAAAAATAGAGCATTTCTTTAGATACTAAAGATGAAGATTTTCATTCCAACTAAAGTAATGATTTTCTGTTTTCACCAGTATGTAATTCTAGTTTTATAGTTGGTATTAGTGATTTTCAAAGGTTTTAGGGTATGATGTTTTGGGCAATTAGGTTAAATTTTGTTTTTATGTTTAATAGGTTCTTTCTTGGTAGGAAACCTCTATGGCTGGTTGGTTTTGAGCCTTTTTTTTTTTTTTTTTTTTTTTTTTTTTTTTTTTTTTTTTTTTTTTTTTTTTTTTTTTTTTTTTTTTTTTTTTTTTTTTTTTTTTTTTTTTTTTTTTTTTTTTTTTTTTTTTTTTTTTTTTTTTTTTTTTTTTTTTTTTTTTTTTTTTTTTTTTTTTTTTTTTTTAAAGTTTGTTATGAAAACAACTCAATAACTGAAACTTGTCCCTAGCAATTCGTTTTGTGTGATAGTTCAAAACAGTGAGTAATATCTTTTTGGCTGTAAATAAATATGGTAACAGAAGAGAGTTTTGCTATAAGTACATTTGCAAGCTAGTTTGTGACCATATTCTTGTGGTACATAAAATATGAAACATTGATATTTTTTCATTTTTCACCCTTTTTTGACTTGTCTTCACATTTTACAATTTATTGCTGAATTTTGAGATCAAATTTTGATAAATTTTTCCTTTTTCATATCCTTTTTTCCTTTTTTAAAAGAACTGTAGCTATGTTTCATAATTGGTATTGTGCAACCGATCTGAACAGCTCTTTCTTAATATAGAGCTGAAAATGCCCAGTGATGTTTTCTTTTTCATTGTAACTAGGTCCTGGAATATGTTTTGAAATGGCAAAATCCATGTTTCAAAGTAAAATAGCTGTTGAAAGATACAGGCAAAGTTGAATCTTCTGTCTTCCTGGCAAAAATGGCATAAAAACTGAGTTGCTAGCTCAAATTCCTGGGTTTCATGGAATTAAGATTGAGGCACTACCCTTGTAGTGGCCGTTTCAAGTTTTAATGATTGGTTATGAGACATGTGCTGGATATTGGGCGGTAAGTTGACACAGATGTATGTTGACCTGTTAAGCAGTTAGCTGGCTTCATAATGTAACATTTCATAGTTCATGACTATATGTCTTCTACATTTACAGCATATCTTGAACTGGTTTAAAAACATCAGTTAGTAGTTGTTGTAAAGTTGTTTAAAGAAAGGCAAGACAACCATATCAAATGTGCTGTCAGGTTTGCCAAGATGCCAGAGTTTTGAAATAATTAGTGACTATAAATTGATTTAAATATATTTTTCCAGTTGAATGGCTATGTTCATTTTTTTTTACGTAAAGCCATTTCTTTTGATATGTCAATATAGTTCTTGATAAAATAGTTTCCTCAATCCGTCTTTGTAGTTATTTCTGTATATTTTGTTTTCTATAAAAGATTACTTGAAACAGTTTCCTTCATTTATCAATTGGCAAGGTATAAGGACAGCCATGTGTTAATTGTTTCTTTTTGTTTGAGGAAGTAGTGCATTAGAATGGAGTTAGACACGATTTAATATGTAGTTGTTCTTGGATTATATGTACTACTGACGGACCTGTGAGGAACTTTGAGATCATTTACTTGTTGAGGTACAGGAACTTAATAAGGAAAGGGTAGGAGTTTTTGTAACACTTGATTCTCTTCTGCTAGGTTCCTTGAGTATTTATTTTCTCACCTGCTACATGCCTTTCTGTCACAATTGAAAATCCCCTTTTAAAGTAAAGATTCCTAACTCGGCAGTATTTCTCCTAAATCAACAGAGCAGTACTTCAAATCACCTGCAGTGACCCTAAACGAGCGGTTCACTTCGTATCAGAAAGCCACTGAAGAACATAGTACCCGGCAAAAGAGCCCTGAGATACACAGGTATGTGTAGTGTACCGAATTTTCAAGTAAAAATGTTTCGATAGGAAGAAACTTTAAACAAGATTTATACAAGAAGTATACTATCATCATGATACAAGTAAACCAGTTTTCTTCCTTGTTTATATTTGAAAAATGTATTTTGAAGTTTTAAGTTTATAGTTTACTTGGTCTAAATTTATCATTAGAATTTAAAATACCCTTAACCATTTGGCAATATGGGGTTTAAAGTTGTTTTGTTTTTTGTTTTTTTTTTTTTAGAGGAAAGGGAATGGCGACCTAGAGTAATCCTTGAATTTACTAAGTTTACTAAGTTTGTGAATTAAAAATGGCTGGTTTTAGCTAGAACTTAGTGGTAGAGTGCTTGCCTAGCATGCTTTAAGCCGTGAATTCAACTGCAAATCCCACAAAAATTAAAAACTTGGTGAGGTAAAACTTCCATAAGAAAAGCACAGATACTGAAATCAAGACAGTTGTGTAGTGCAGGAGTTCTGGCTGTGTTACTTCATTGCATTATCAGAAACATGTTTCTTAATTATTGGATATCAGTTTTTTGTTGTTGTTGTTGTTGTTGTTTTTGTTTTTTTTTTGTTGCGGCACCGGGGATCGAACTCACAGCCTTGTGCCTGCCAGACAGGCGCTTAAGCCACTGAGGCAAACTCCTGGCCCTAGTTTTTTCGAGGCAGGGTTGCACTATGTAGCTCAGACCGGCCTTGCGCTCGTGTAGTAGCCCAAGCCAGCTTCGAACTCACAACGCTCCACCTACCTCAGCCTCTCCCGAGTGCTGTAGATATCAGTTTGGGTTTTTTTTTTTTTTTTTGCTTTTTGCTTTTTGCTGCACCAGGGATCGAACTCACAACCTCACGCCTGCCAGGGCCGGCGCTTAAGCCACTGAGCCAAACTCCCAGCCCTGATTTTTTGAAGCAGGGTCACACTATGTAGCTCAGGCCAGCCTTGTGCTCGCCTTGTAGCCCAAGCTGGCCTCGAACTCACAACGCTCCTCCTACCTCAGCCTCCCAAGTGTGCGCCACCACGCCCGGCTAGATATCAGTTTTTT
>RJWM01013995.1:0-25995 GCA_004363535.1 Dasyprocta punctata | reverse complement strand
TCACAACGCTCCACCTACCTCAGCCTCCCGAGTGCTGGGTAGATATCAGTTTTTTAACTGCAGAATGAAAATAATGTCTGATTTGCAGGATAGTGTTGACGCTTAGTGATACTGGCTATAAAAGTATCTTAGCACCCGGGAGGCTGAGGTAGGTGGAGCGTTGTGAGTTCGAGGCCCCCTTGGGCTACAACGTGGTGAGTGCAAGGCTGGCCTGAGCTACATAGTGCGACCCTGCCTCAAAAAACTAGGGCTGGGAGTTTGACTCAGTGGCTTAAGCGCCTGTCTGGCAGGCGTGAGGCTGTGAGTTCAATCCCCGGTGCCGCAAAAAAAAAAAAGAAAAAAGAAAAACAAAAAGTATCTTAAATCAGTGCTTCGTACTCAGTTGGTATGGTTTTGGTAGTGACTGACTGCTAAAGAAGCATTGGCAGTTTGTAGTTTGAGGATACTTAAAAAAGAGAAAAGTGCACAATAAAAAAAAATGCACTAGATGTGCACTTTAGAAGCTAGTAATTGTAGACATATGTGTTCAGGGAGGATATTGCTGTTACAAATGGTGATCAGCTCTTAAATCATAGTATTCTGTTAAAATACAACTTTCTATTTTTGCTGACTGAAATGTTTATCTTTGAAGCATTTTAAGTCATTCTTAATGCATACTTTTATTTTAAAATCGTCTGTTAGGAATTAAATTAATAGATTTACTATGTTAAATTAGTTGATTGGGAGAGAACTTAAATTACTAGAGTGGGAGAGAAATAACTGTCTAGTATCTCTCATGAAAATTGGAAATCCTGTGTAATCTTTTAAACCATAAAGTTAATACCATGACTACAAATACTTTATTTTACATTAAGGAGAATTGACATCTCTCCAAGTGCCCTGAGGAAGCATACCCGTTTAGCAGGAGAGGAGAGAGTTTTTAAAGAAGAAAATCAGAAGGTAAGTTTTTGAGTTTCTTTCTTTTCATTCTGAGTTAAGTTTAAATGAAATACTAAATGGAGCTGTCTTAAGGCAGAATGTTCATAGATGTTTTGTTTTTAACTTGCAGACTCATAATATTTATGGCATTGTGCATAGTGTTTCTCCCTAGCGGAAATAAAGAGGACACTATAATGTTAAACCAAGAATAGTTTTTTAAAATGCTTCATCGTAAACATTGGTCCTAAAAAAAAATGCAGTCTGTGGGTAGACAAAGGAAGATTGTAAAGTTGGACATATAAATTCTATTATGGCTTCTCTGTAGTTTTGAAGTAAGATGGATGAGCCAGAATTTGTCCCCTTGTCTTTGGATACTTTAGATATGGGTTAAGAAATAAGCATTCTGAGAACTGATTTTACCACTGAAACTTTGGAAGAAAAAGTATTGTTCACTATTGGACTATCCACAGATTGACTTTTACATTAGAGACATGGGAAAGGGCATGTTGAGAATGGAATTCCGGGGATTCTTCATGTATTTTGATAATTCACAGTTGATATTTACTAAGTAGACTAGTGTATATGATAGGCCATATAGTATCTGGTAATAAAATTGTGCAGAGAAGGTAGAATTGAAACAACTGTTTTGAAAATATTAGAGATCCTTTGGAAGTAGTACTTGATTCTAATTCTGGCCATCAGTAAGTATTCTTTATATTTGAAAAAATTTAAATTGAATTTTGATTTTATACAAGAATACATTTGTTTTATATAGTTGTGGAATACTTGGGTTGTTTTGAAATACTAGGAGAAGCCGGGCGTGGTGGCGCACGCCTTTAATCCCAGCACTCGGGAGGCTGAGGTAGGCGGAGCGTTGTGAGTTTGAGGCCGGCTTGGGCTACAACGCGAGTGCAAGGCCGGCCTGAGCTACATAGTGCGACCCTGCCTCAAAAAACCAGGGCCGGGAGTTTGGCTCAGTGCCTTAAGCGCCTGCCCTGGCAGGCGCGAGGTTGTGAGTTCAATCCCCGGTGCTGCAAAAAAAAAAGAAAAAAGAAATACTAGGAGAAAGTAACAGTGACAGTATGCAAATGTTTTTTTTTGTTTTTTTAAGTAAGGCATGCTACTTACTGGGTGTGGAATCAAGCATATAAAAAGCGATTTCTCTGATTTGGAAAAACAGACTTTGAGAAGTGAAATTTTTGTCTTTTTTTTTTTTTTTTTTTTTTTTTGTGTGACTTCAGTCCCGTGGGTTCAGTGTTAATTTTGTTTTCGCAATAAGTCACTCTGTCCTTGTGCTCTGACAGTGAATATTTCCTCATATACCAGATTTTAATGTGGAAGACAGTAATAGAAACTGATAGATAAGCAAGATGATATGACACTGTTTTTTTCCCTTGTGTATCCAGTGCAATGAATAATTAACGTGTTAATATTTAACTGTATATGTAGTTGGCGATTATAAAGTAGTTTCACTTGTTACTTATACTTGTGAGACCTAACCTAGGTGAATAGAAAGCTTTTTATGCTGTTGATTAGATTTTTTGTTATCTTAGGATCAAATCTTTGAGAGATACTTTTTTTCTTTCAGTTTTATGAATGCTGATGAATATTATAGCTAGACTTCCCAGAATAAATACCTCATGTTGTTGAATACTAGCAAGGATGTCCACATTGCTTAGCATCTTACTGATGTATAATTTCTCTTCATTCCTAGATGCCTCTTTCCATCTTCCTAAATTATATAGTATTTGAAAAAAGCAATGGAACAAGAAGGAGGTGAATTGTGACCCAGTTAAACTAATGTCTGTTGCAATACCTGAATTGACAAAGGGCAGTATATGGCCCAAGATACTGAGTACAGGATTGCGAATAATACCTTTCTGGCATTGTTTCAACCCTTGTTCAACCTCAATTGGTTTCATTAATCATATTCCACTTGCATGTTATGGAAATTGCAGAATTCTTTTGAAGTGGTTTTTTTTTTTATTTTTTAATTGGGTTTGTCAACTTACTTGGGAAGAAGGTGATGATAACGAGGCTTAGTTAATGAGAACCATTACTTTAGGATCCTTTAACATTTTAGGCAGACATTTATAGCACCAGTATAGATTACAACTTTTATCATTGTTTAGGTATTTTAAAAAAGCAATTAGAATGGATGAGGGATAGTTAATGAGGATGTTTTGAGTGGAAAAATGTTTAACATTTTACCGTACAAAAGTTTATGCATTGCTTTGAATAAAAACTAAAATTTTCAACATAATCAAGGTTTTGATAACTTCTTCAATCTCACTTCACTTGTACAGAAATACTTAGTGAAAATATTTGGGTACTTAAACTAAGGATGATGGGAGTATAGTACTTAATCCATCCTTTTCTGATGCTAAAATGTCAGTTTAGTAGAAACTGGCATAAATCTTGTTATATATCTTTTCTGTTTCTTCTCTGAGATCTGTATTTTACGTGTCTTTTATAGGGAGATAAAAAACTAAGGTGTGATTCTGCTGATCTTCGGCATGACATTGATCGCCGTAGAAAAGAAAGAAGTAAAGAACGGGGGGATTCCAAGGGCTCCAGGGAATCCAGTGGATCAAGAAAGCAGGAAAAAACTCCAAAAGATTACAAGGAATACAAATCTTACAAAGATGACAGGTAATTTTAAAAATTGTCTGTTAGGTTTTAGCTTCTAATTAGCCATAATAATTGTCAGCTTAATTGCTTTCAATTTTGATTGTGTAATCGAATGTTTAAATTTAAACAATTAAAATTATTTGTTTTACAGCAAAAATGTATTTGTCTTTTACACGGCTTATGGTGGATGAGGACAAAAACTTTGGAATAGCAAGCTAACACTGAAAAAAAAAATGACAAATTAATGTGTCCTATTATCCAGGCTACATCAGGAGGTTGGACTTCAATGCAGTGCATTTCTAGAAACAGTTTGTGTAAGAACTTTGGTTCGTTATGCTTGATTCCGCACTTTTTCAACTCATAACACCCAGAGTACAAGAATTTTAAACTGATTATCTAGTGGTTTAACATGGGAAAAATGGGGGGAGGAAGGCCTAGAAATAGCATTGTGTATTAGTTTTTCAAAATAATGTTTCCATGGATACTTTTAGCAGTGGTAAGAGTTATTGCAGGTATGACCTTTTCGAGTTTTGTATTAGAATCACGTAAATTTGATTATCGTAGTGTCAAATAAATAATAGGAATACAAAATATTACAGATAATCATTTTTCTTGCTGTTCATTAGGTAAATGGTGGATTTTACTTGTGTTTCTAAATTTATGACTGGTATTTGTAATGTCATGGTTTTCATTTTCTATAATGGTATTATGGCCCAAATCATACAAACTGTTCTCACCCAGTGTGTTACAAACTGCAGTTATTTTGAAACTTGGCCTTTTGAAATTCTTTTTCCTACTGTTCTTTTCCTTTCATAAAACAAAAAATTTTATAAGTTAATTAAAAGTGTTGACGAACTGAACCTCATTCTTGAAGTTTACAGATTACTAGCTTATAACTGGCAGGCTGTAGAATGTTTTATAGTAGTGACATAAAACAGACTTTGAAGGAGAATGGAAACAGACTGTCAAAGCTTAACACCCATTTTTTACATATGTAATCTTAATAGGGGATAGTTTTTTGACTTAAAAAATATCCCTCTTATTATAAGATTCAGCAGGGATCTTTATGTTTTTAAAAATAGAACTTTTTGTTTTATTTTGCAGTAAACATAAAAGTAGAGAGCAAGATCATTCTCGATCTTCGTCCTCTTCAGCATCACCTTCTTCTCCCAGTTCTCGAGAGGAAAAGGAGAGTAAGAAGGAACGAGAAGAAGAATTTAAAACCCACCATGAACTGAAAGAATACGCTGGCTTTGCAGGAGTTAGCCGGCCACGAGGAACCTTCGTAAGTGATTAAAACTATCTTTGATCATTTGATAGGCTTTTACGTTAAGAGTACTTACATAGGGAAATTCAAATATGATTTAGAGATTATCTGTTATGCAGGTTAGTCAGAATTAGTCTTGAAAAATGAAATATTTGAAGTATTGCCTTCATTAATCAGTGCCATTTTGAAGTCTTGAAGTGTCTGCATACTTTCAGACCAATATTGTAGTCCTTAAAGACCCAAGAGTAAGAAAAATTGTGATCTATTACCTTTATCAGTGTTGGAAAAGCTAAAACATTAAAAAATTCTTGTTTGTCTCTATTACAACTATTTGCATTTTTGCGTGTTCTCTTCAAGTCCTTGTTATATCAGTCATACAGATCGTAACTTTCCTTTTTATTCTGCCTAGCATACCCATTATCGCTGTTTCCATAAAGTTGCTATAGCTATTTAATGACTTCATAGTACTATATCTTTCTGGCTCTTTAATTTCTACTTTCTACCTAGCTTGAGTTATATATAGTTGGGTATTGGTGTAGGGTTTATCAATTAGGTCATTTGGAAAAAAAGAGCTTTTCTCCTGTGATAATAGATACGGTTGAACACTCGGGGGTCCTGTGATAATTCAAAGGAATTAGACTATTTTGGCTTGGAAAATGTGGGGGGGGTTTACCTTGATGATTTTAAATTTTTAGTTCAAGCCATGAAAGTGCAGTCTTCTCACACTTACATTGATTATTCATTTCTTAACCTACTCAGCTTTGTGCTCGCTTTGGCAGCACATGTACTAAAATATTAACCTACTCAGCTTTGAGTAGGCAGAAATTTTTTTGCCTGTGGTATAAAATGGCCGTCCTTATTGTCCTCAGTGGCTATAAAATTGAGATTTAGGTAGGACGTGAGGGCGTATTTATTTTCTTTTGTTGTTACTGCAGTAAAATTAGTGTTTGCATGTAACTAAATACGTTTGATTGTATTACTAAACAACTCTGTTAATGTTAATCAGTTTCGAATTAGAGGCAGAGGAAGAGCCAGAGGAGTTTTTGCTGGGACAAATACTGGTCCAAACAACTCAAATACTACTTTTCAAAAGAGACCGAAGGAAGAGGAATGGGATCCAGAATATACCCCAAAGAGCAAGAAGTACTTCTTGGTGGGTGTTAGAAATCTGTATTTATGTGGTTTGCATTAAATTTCAAAACATTAGGTGACTACATTTGAGTTGAGATAATCCACTGTAAGGTACAAGATTTCACCAAAATGTGGGGAGACCTTTTTAATAAATCATTACTCAGAGGTTTTAGAGTTGAAATTGTTGGTCCCTTCAGTCTTATTTATACAGTACTTTCTTGACATCATGTGTAGGCTGAGCAAGTAGACTAAAAATATACCTGATATGATGGCCACATTTTGAGAGAACATTCTAGTTAAGGTTAACATATGTTTCCTATCTGTCTCTAAGACAGTGATAGTCGTAGAAACTTGTCATTAACATGTTCCTCCTATAATCACAGCTGTTTTTTAAGTGACAGTTTTTCATAGTACTTAAAATAGGAGGTCTCAAGAAAGCCGTTAGATTTCATTGAAATAAAAGGAAGACACAAAATTATGCTTGGAAATGTTGCAGGGCTCACTGTATGGTGTTTCCTTGTGATGGTATGCTTTTCCCTCTAAAGTTGTTTTCCTGGGATAAAGCTAGAGATGGTGGGTTCTGAAGGATCTCTAAATAAAGGATGATTTTCTGTAGTTCGTTGTGGATCTTTTGTATTATGGAGACAAAGCTAAACTACCAAAACTATTACCAAGAGATATTCATTTTTGTCATAGCTTTTCAGGGCAGTCATGTTTCAGAGATTTGGTTGAAAATAAGTTGCCTAATGAGAGCAAGTAAGAAAATAGAATTCATTTGACTTTATGAATATATTAGTACAAACCTGAATGTTCATGGCACATCTGCTTATTTAGATTAGAAAGTTGCATTCTAAAGTGATTGTTTTGTTTGGAAAATGAGTAAAATACTTTTCAAAAATTACCTTCCACTTTTTATGGTGGATTAAGGACTCTGGGTTTTGAAAAAGTTACATAAATTGTGATAGAGGGCATTATTATGTTTGCTTAATTTATACTTCTGGGAAGTGAAAATGCTAAGTTGTTTGAGTTAATAATCTGGAAGGTAAAATACTTGATTCAGTTATAGGAAAGCTTAAAAAATCTGTTTTCTGTTTAAGAATTTATAAATTAATAGGCTACTATTTATGCTAGGTACTGGGAATATAAAGACAGTTGTGAGAGTATTCTGCTTCTTGGCTTAGGCTAGTCACAAGAGAAACTTTCTGAATGTAGATAGTGCTTTTGCCAAAGGAAGAATGGTGGACTTTTACAAAAGAGTGTGAAATTTTAATCTTGAATATGCAACATAAGTAGGTATATGTGTGCTACAGATAGCAGAATGGGTGGAGCAACATAATATAAAGAACTCTAGTACTCAAGTGGTTAGACAGTTGATGTAAGTTTGGGAAACAGCAGGAGTCAAATTGAGGAAGGCCATGATTCTTAATAATAAGTTTTAATTGGGGGTGCAGAAAATGCATGTTTGTTAGAAGATGGGAGGAGATAATGAGTGCCTGAGCTAATGGGCTAATTTGAGAAAAAAATAAGCATTTATAGGGGTCCTGAGACCATCTAGTTGGGTTTTAGTAGTTTGAGGAAGGGATTAAAAATAGGGAATCTGTGGGGAAACTACTGGTAGGTTAAATTCTATTCTAGGAAATGTAGATGAAGATTACAAGAAGGTAGTAAAATTCTGGACCAGTTGAATTTAAAGTGACTAGGAGAAATCAGGCGGATGCTAGATAGTTAATAATGCAGATTTAGACCAAAAACTTAGGAGCCATCATATTGGTCACTGCTAAAGCCCAGGACAAGATCACCTAGTCAGAAAAGAAAAAATGAAAAGACCAGCATTTTAAGTTAGGTTGAGAAATGTCAGTAAAATGCCAGATAAGTTGACAAAGTGAGAAAGGTCAGAAAGTTAAGACAGAACAAGAAGTGGACAGTTATATAATACCACTTTTAACAGTTTACACAAAACATAATTCAGTCCTTCAGCTTTCTTTGACAATCTGCTATCATAGATTTCACCTTAAATTGAGAAGTGGTTATTTTATGTTGACTTATAATTAGGCAGTACTATTAAAGAGTGAGTTAATTTACTTTTAAGCAGCAATAATATTTTACATGTTGCTATTTTGAGCTATATTTCCAAATTCTGGTCCATATATAAAATGTCCCTCTGTATGTATCACACAGTGATGTTCAGTATAATATTAAGTAAATCTGGCATATTGATAAATTTTTTCCTTAAAAGTCATTTCTCAAAGTTAATTGTTTCTATAAGCCATTGAAATGACAGCTTTGGATTTTATGTGAATATTAGAACTTAAAAAGCTTTGCATCTTATGTAAAGGTGACTTTTTAGACATTGTTGAGAATAGAAATAAAAAGAAAATTTAGAAAAAAATGAGATTCAAAACCAAACATTCCCTTGGCTTCTGTTAGTATAATCAACCAGCATAGAAGTTTGCCCATGTTGATGAAACATTAATATGTACCTAGTAATAAATAGCTAATATTTCCTGGGCATTATGTATGAGAGCACATACTGTTTTGAATGTTTTACATGTGTTTAGTATTTACAAAGTCCTTTTGAGTTTGAGGGCTATTGTTTTTACAGATACAAAAAACTTAAAAACTAGACATTGAGTAGCTAGTAGGGATGGGTTCAAGATTTGAACCTACTCATTGGCCCTGTAGAGTTTTGAAAGTACAATTGTATTTTGTGAATTTTCCTATTTAAAAACTCTAGTTTATACATAGATATGGTAATGTTTTCAATAATCGGAGAACCTGAAATTCCATGGAGGGTTGAGCAGGAAGAATAGGAGCAAGTGAGGAAGTATTGAAGTGCACAGGTTTTCTGTGTTTAGTTGATGTGTTCTAAGGGAGAGAAAGTCCTTGGTGGGGGAAGGGTGTGGTGGTGGTGTGTGGTTGGGAAAGGTGTTTTGCTAGGCATTTGAAACACTGTTCTGTGGAGAAAGATAAAGAGGATTTAGAAGGTCTTCTAATTACAGACTCCTTTGTTAACATTTTTGTGTAGGTATAAACATCTAACTTCTGGCCTTTATCTGAAATCTGAAATAATTTAATTCCTAAAATTATAATGAAATTGAAAGCTTAGAGGTAAGAATTTGAGGATAAAGTATGTTTGGTATCAAAAATCTCACTTAGGCTGTGTGTGGGTTGTGCATGTCTGAAACTACCTGATGGGGAGGCTGAGGCGGGAGGATGGCAGTTTAAAGGCCAGCCTGGGAACTTAACTCTGTCTCAAAAAATTTGGAAAGGGCTAGGGTGTACGTCAGTGGTAGAACACTTGTCAAGGATGGGCAAGGCCCTGGATTCAATCCGTGGTACTGGCAAAACACAATCTAGGTAGCTTCTGGGGATACCCTCTGAAAGACAGTCCTTTTCCTTCTAAATGTTTCTTTACCAAGTTTCAGATGATTGCACATCTAAAAGGTGACTAGTAGCCAGGTGTAGCAACACCAAGTGTCTGTAATTTCAAGCACCTTGAAGGCTGAGGCAAGATCATCATATCATGAGGCCTGCCTGAACTACATAGTTCAAGACTAGCTGAAGCACATAGCAAGACCCTGTCTCAAAAAAAAAAAAAAAAAAGAAAGAAAAATCACCCAAAGAAGAAAGTAATGACTAGTTTAACTCTTGTGCTTAGCTTTGCCACTGCCTTTTCTATTTTTAACTCTGCTGTCTGTCAGGATTGGTTAGTCACTAAGATGCCTAGGAAATGTATCCTGTCAGAATATGGACAGAAAGGGTATTAATTTCTTTGTGCCTTTATTTTTAAATTAAAACAAGCATAGAAACAGTGTTTCAGAAGATTGTTGTGAGGATTAGATAAGTGCAATTAAAATACTGGCAACAATGCCTTATCCATGTAGTATGCACTCTAGAAACATTGTCACTACCATTCAACACTTGCCAGGACTTTTTTTTTACCTATCTTCTATGTGTTCCTTCAAGGGTATCTCCTTTTATTAAAATGAGGAAATAAGTTCTTAGACCACCCAAAGTTACAGTTTCTGTAATGTCTTCACTCCAAAATTACTTGCATTTTCCTGCAAATTTACAGAATTCTTTGTAATACTACACAAAACCAAAAAATCCCCACCAACTCTGCATTAGAGTTGGTGATGTGTTAATGCCATGAGAATGAAATTGTGATTTACTATACATTATTTTGAATGGCATACTATTTTAAAATGTTGTTATTCTAGGTTTACAATTAAACTGTTAGTGATAACTTTGAATTTATACATTTGATGGTTCCACATCACTCTTGTTAAAGAGGCATCATTTGCTGTGTTTCTCATTTTGTGGGATAGAAATTTAAGAGTTAATTAGTAGAGGTGCCCAGCAGTTAATTAACTTGCATACAGAAGACTTTTGACCTTTTGCTTTGTTTTCGAATAATACCTGTCTTCATCTCAGAGTAACATAATTTTATATTTCACAGCTTTAATTAACAGAAAATTTGAGTTGGAAGATCCATATTTGAAGAGAAGGGTTGTTGCAGTATGATAGCTGCAGTATTTTAGATTAGTGAAGAAGGAAGTAGCTAAGGTCTATTATTTAAGGAACTGTGTCATCAAGATTTGTCATTGAAACATCCTAGTCCAGAATATTGATGCATAATTTGTTGATTTAGATGTAAATTCCCCACACTGTAGGTTTTTAAAATCTGCTTTTTTGTGTTAGATATAAATCATACCACCTGTTTTATTCTGTGAACGTTATAGTATTGTGACATTTTTGACACATTTTAAAAATAATTTTGTTGGGGGAAATTAAGTTTTCTAATTGCATACAGCATAGTAACAGGTGGACCTAGGTTGATGTAGGCTGTATAAACCAGAAAAGTCACAATTTTGAAAATCAGTAGTAATTTAGCAATTGAGATTCTCCAAATAATTGGGTAACACTTGGTGCTTGGGTTACTAAGTAGTAAGATGTATTTTTTTCTCTTTGACAATGGAATATGTTTTGGTTGAAGAATTAGTTTTATTGGTTTTGTGTTTTAGAACATTACCAGTCTTATAATCAATCTTCCAAAAATTGCATGATGTATGAATAGAGAAGCAGTCATCTTTACAATAGACATGTTACCAATTTATCTTTTAATCTTTCTGTAGCATGATGACAGAGATGATGGTGTGGATTATTGGGCCAAAAGAGGAAGAGGTCGTGGTACTTTCCAACGTGGCAGAGGGCGCTTTAATTTCAAAAAATCAGGTAGCAGTCCAAAATGGACCCATGACAAGTACCAAGGGGATGGAATTGTTGAAGATGAAGAAGAGACTATGGAAAATAATGAAGACAAGAAGGACAGACGCAAAGAAGAAAAGGTAGAAAATTTCATCTTCTGATTCTGACAGATTTTCTTTGGTATGGGTTTGGTTGGCAATTTCCAGTAATTTTTAGGAACATACAGTTATGATATCTTTTCACCCTAGACATCTATTAATACTTAATTTCTTTTTCTTTTAGGAATAGTAACTCTGAAGTAAGATTGCTACAGAGAGCAGAACTTGCACCCAACATTTTTTTTTACCTGAATTTTGTTTTCAAATAAGAATGTAAGCATTTTACTTAAATTTTACTGTTTGCAAGTAGTCTATAGAAATTTTGTTTTAAGTCTTCAAATATCTTGAAAAATAGTAGACTGTATGTTGAAAATTGTATTGAAATAAAGTAGAAAATTGTTACGTACCATATTTGTAACTCAACTTTTAAAAAATACTTTTACTGTTTTTGTTACATGCATTGTAATTCTGCTTTGTCTATAAGATATGGTCAAGTACAGCTCTGTGAAAGTTCTGATTCTCTTTCTTCCCTGTTTGTTAATGTTTATCCTGAAGTAAACGTTAGCTCTACATACAAATCTGTAAGCAGAAATTGTTTATAGTGACCACACTAATTATTTTAACGGTATACATCTGTTTAACATCTTACGGTAATTCGAACACTACATCTGTAGGGTAACTAATTTTTGAAGTGTACCACAAAAATTATTACTTTGATAAATTATTACTTTGATTAACACTTCAGCAAATAAGAAAAAGATGCTTTGCCAATAGCAAAAAATACAAACTGTTAAAGGCTGGATTAAAAGGCTTGAGAAAATGTTATCTTTACTGAAAGCAAGCAGTGACCCGTAAAAACCATTTTAAGAGCCTTTGAGTTCAAAATTCAGTGTTCTCTTTTGATTCTCTTTTGGTAGCTTGAGTCATGGTCTTAGTAGCTGTTTAAGAGAGGGAACTGGTTTATACTAACACAGCAAGTAAAATGTCCCATTCCCACAGAATATTTTAGTTTTAAAAGGAAAGAAAGAAAAGAACAAAATCTGTAATACAAATGTTGGTATGAAGAGGATTATCCTGCAGAATAAATTGTTGTCCAGTACCTGGTTTCATATATTATATATTATTTGAGCTTTTGGATAGCTGAAAATTAGTATAACCATAAGAAAAAATAGAGAAATACAATTGTTCATTAGAAACTATGTTCTGATTATCAATAAAAGGTTTTGGCAGGAAGTTTGTTGTAGCATTGATCTAATTTTCTTTTTTCCTCTCCCTGTTCTACTTGCAGTTTGTAAAATAGCGTTTACTTTCTCTTTCCAAGGGTTCTTTCCTTCAAATAATCTTTCAAATGTGAATTACTATTTATGTTTATACTCTTAAAAGAATGAAAATCTGAAATAGTAAACTTCATATTTAAGTCTGTTTATATAAAACCACATTTCATTTTAATTCAACAACTGAATTAGTTGTATATTTTTGCATTTAAAGATAATGCGTATTCTATAAATGTGAACTTCTGAAGATCTGAAGTGTATGGTTCTTTCATCCTCATTTTTGATGCTTTTCAATGCATACAGCACCTTGATTACAGCCATGAACATTTGCTAAGCACTTTTGGAAACTAAACAAAACCAAAAAAGTCAGTATATTTGATACTTATTTCCTAAGGTCTTAGCATTGCATTATTTCCTCTTATTTTATCTCTGAAATTACGTACTAAAGCAGAGGAGTTGTACTTGTCAAAGCAAGAATGTTTTGCATCCATTAGGATATAACGAATACCTTCTTACTCAGAAAAGTGCTTATTTAAATTTCAAAACAACATGGTTGACCCCCCCAACACAGTTTTCATACCATTCTATTTTATATGCCTATACATTGCTTTTAACAGTTACTATTTTGTTAGACACAGAATTTCTATGCATGTCTATAATTCGTATTGCTTTTGTTTTTCCCTGAAAAGGCAAAAGAGAAAAGAGGATTTGCTAAGGAATCATTCAATAGAGAGTTGGGAATAGAGCTACTTATGTCCTCTGGGCAGGTTATACTTAAGTGCAGATGCATTGCTTTAATTTTGGTTACTTTTGTTTTCATATAGTTGAGGAGAACATATTCTATCAGAAGTAGGATGGAGTGATTACGTACTGAAGCAGAGGAGTGGCATTATAGATGTTAATCTCTTTCAGAGCCAAAAATAATATAAAAAGTAGTCTGTATGTTTTTTAAAATCAGTTTAACTCCACACTTTTTGACATGCTATAAAAAGCTGAATAGTTCCTTTTGGTAAGGATATTTGTTTACAAGTGCCAGGAAATAATTCTTTGATACTTGCATTAACAGACTTTCTTTTGCTTGGAGAAGGAAAATAAGGATGAACCAAAGGACATTTCCAGAAAAAATAAAACCGTTTAATAAGGCCATGACTCAGTTCTTTGGTGTGTATTCTTTTTAACATTCTAGGAATTTAGTACAAAAAGCAAAGTTTTTTTGATTGCAGTGTGCTTCAAGGAATTGCTCTTGTTCCTTTTTGTCATAGTTAAAAATCAGTGTTGGGAATTAAATTATAATTTGAGAAAAAATATTACCCATAAGAATGAATGTAGATGGCTAAACGATTCTTACTCAGTGTGATGTATAATGCAACAGGGACCCTTGTAAATTGTCATATGCCAATAAAAATGTCATAAGTGGTAATAGCGGTTGTTTTTGCACCTGATTGTGAGACTATTCTTGTGTCCTATACAACTGATTTCTATGGCTGTTTCTAGGACTTTAAACTCATTGGTTAGAAAACCTGATGTGATGCAGCTTGGTACTTTCTATAATTCCTCAAAGTGTGTTTACTTTTTCTCCTGGGAAGACAGAAAATTTTATAATTGTTATGTCTGAGCTAGTATGTAAAGAAGAATTGGGCGTAGTGGAGTAAGAATATAATCCCTGCTCTCTGTGAGGCTGAGGCGGGAGGATGTGTCACAGGTTTGAGCCCAACCTGGTCAATCTAGTGACTTTCTGAGACCCTCTTTCAAAAAACAACACAACAAAACAAAAAAACTAGTGATTCGGTAATCTTAACCTTAACCCTAGGTTCAGTTCCCCAGTACTGCACCAAAAGAAAAAAAAATTAATTCAGATTATGTTTTTGTCCTGTTTGTGTGTTAGGAACCTTATCAGCCATGTTACGATGGAAATTACTCCTCCCCTCTAAAAATACAGTAGCTTAGTTAATAACTAAAAAAGTTTTCTTAAGTTTTTTTCTTTTAAAATCTTTGAGTAATTCTTACAGTGCTGCCCTTATAAATTATTTGAAAGACGGTGCCGTTCTTTCACCTTTGTGCACATATGTGTAAAATGGTGTGTGAACTCCCTGGTAGCTTGATACTGGATAATTTTAATGTTATATACAAGTTGCTTATATAAATTAATTTTCAAAAGAGTGCTTTTAAGGCTACCATGAGAATGTTAAATTTGCGCTTTGAAGTTGATTGTCATCAAGTCATATATAAAAAGATTGTTACAATAAACTAAAGGGTAGCTGGTTAGTATCAGTATTCAGTTAGCAAATTCATTGTAGCAAAAGGCTTGTGGATCTTCCCAAAACAGACATCAGATTTCTGAGTGGAGAGGTTCAAATAATGCAGTGAGGAATTTGCCAGCTATGAGAAATGACTCTTAAAATTTAATTTGTATTTCTAATTGAAAAATAGGCTTTAAGCCGGGTGTGGTGGCGCACGCCTTTAATCCCAGCACTCCGGGAGGCTGAGGTAGGAGGAGCATTGTGAGTTCGAGGCCGGCTTGGGCTACAACGCGAGCGCAAGGCCGGCCTGAGCTACATAGTGTGACCCTGCCTCGAAAAACCAGGGCCAGGAGTTTGGCTCAGCAGCTTAAGCGCCTGTCTGGCAGGCGCGAGGCTGTGAGTTCAATCCCTGGTGCCGCAAAAAAAAAAAAAAAAAAAAAGGCTTTAAGAGGTGAAAGATTTTGTTAGGATTTGGAGTGAAAAATTGATGGCATTTATCTTTGAGACCGAGTCTTGGGTCCATAGTCTAAACCAAGCTTTATCTTAACTGTGTAAAGTAGACTCATTTAATGATCCTCCAGCCTCAGCCTCCTAAATCCTGGACTTTGGTACTTTAAAAAATGATAGACCTTTGTCTTTTACTAACAGTCCGTAAATACAGGTTTTAAAAGAACACCTCATTTATATGAATCGTAGGTTTCCCTCCATTATCTATACAGATGGAGAAATCTCCACATTTAAGGATAGTTGGGATTTACTTGGACATGTGATAGGTAGATTGATACATTTTTAAAACTATTAGTAGCCTGGTGAAAAATGAGTCCTACATTTTACAGTTTGATATAGGTTGAAAACTAGATGTGGGTATTGAAACAAGTCAAAAGTTCTCTGTGGAGAAAAGTGAACAATAGTTTGCAAATGTCTTACACCACCTAGTATTGAGCTTCCTATGTGTGGTAGCCACAGAGCAAGGCAGCAGAACAATGTTTAAAATGGTACATAGCATAGCAGGTTGAAAGTCGGGTTAGGTCCTGCTTGGCTCAGTAGTGCCAAGGAGGATCACTGTCTTAGCAAGACCACATTTGGAATTAAAAAAAAAAAAAGGAAATGGTGTTAATTGCTTCCTGGTCTTTTGCCTAAGATAAGTGTAGAAATGGGTGATTAGATTTGCCTGGGGGAAAATACAGGGATTGAATTTAGAGCATATGCTTATTCCAGCAGTGAGCTACATCCCTAGAAAATTTTTGAGACATGGTCTTGTTGGGTTGCCCAGGCTGGCTTATAATCCTGCTTCAGTCTCCCAAGGATCTGGGATTACAGGCATGTGTCACCATACCCAGCTGCATGGTTAAAGACCTTTTAGCAAAAATTTCATTCTTGGTCAGGGATATAGCTCAGTAATAGAACGTTTGCCTAGAAGCACAGACCCTGTGTGATTCCTAGTATCTGTGTGAAAAGATGTTTAGGTTTGGCAAAAGAACTTAAAGGGTTAAACATGGGAGGCTGAGGCATAAAGATCACTGCAGGTTCAAGGTCAGTTTGGCCAGTGTTACATAGCAGACCCTGTTTCAAAAGACCAAAATTCCCCTATAAAACCTTCAGACATACAAATAAAGGGATAAATGGAACACAAAACCAAACCACAATGTCAACTCAGGACTAAGTTGAATTAATTGAAAAGTTCAAGGAGCATGATGCCTTATAAACAGGAATTATTAGGCAAATTGTTAATTTTTAAATTATTTTTGGCATAGGGTATTATGTACTAGTAGAATACAGTATAGGAGAAAACTGGCAGAACTAAACTTTGTAATGCTAATTACTTCTCACTCTAAATAAATTTTCACATTTTAAGTACCACTTTTTGTTCAACTTTAGGCATGTCTTTACGCCAAGTTCTTTTGCTGTTTCATCATTAGGACATTCCAAAAGACAAAAGTACTGAAACAGAGTAAAAGCTATACAGGTATCAGGTAAGGCTCTCGAAGTAATTGAAATAGAGGTGGGGTTTCCATGGTGCAGATTTGTGAAGATTAGTGTTAAAAGTATTTCAGCTATTTCATGGCTCAGTGATAAAAAGAAATTATTGAAGTATAATTAGTAAGTGGAAAGAACAAACATCATGAAGTTACTCTTGACAGTTTAGCAAACAGTTTTGTGTAGACAATTCTTAAATACAGACTTATTTCCGTTTTCTCCAGGACACACACTGCCCCTTCATTCAAAATGGAATTCACTTCTATTCCACCTTACTGCAAAGTAATGTTCTTTCCCCTTCAACCCTATTGTCAGTGATAGCAAGCCTTTTAGAGACAAGTACCTAAATTGCAACCCAAACCCAATTATAGCACTGTTAACACTGCAAACATACCTGAATAATGAAGTTTTAGTTTAGAAAAAACAGCTCACATTAACATCTGTCTCGAAAGAAAAGCTACATGTGCCATAGGTTCTCCGTCAGTGCTATGCTAATGGAAATACCTGTAGAGTGTATCATCTGCCTCTTCTCAAAGGTGCCCATCACTTAACTGATGCAGTAGTCTCACTTGGGTCTACTCAATGCTTTATATTGTCACTTCTGGAAGGGCTTTTTTCAGATGCATAATCAATGTCATTTTTAGGTTAAAATTTTTTTCCCCTTTGATTAAGCTTCAGTGATAACATCTTTTTACAGCACTGGGGATTGAATTCGGGTCCTTTGGGCACTGGGCCATGTCTCCAGTGCCACCACCCCTCTGTGAGACTGAACTCGGGTCCTTTGGGCACTGGGCCATGTCTGCAGTACCACCACCCTGCTTTTATTTTGAGACTGGAGCTTGTGATGCCTAGGCTGGGCTCACATTTGATACAGTGTGCTCCCTCAGCCCCACCGAGTGCTGGAATTCCAGGCATGAGCTACCATACTTTGCTCACTTGCCTGTCTTGAAATCTTAACCCTTTGCACAGAATTACATTGTTTCTGTCCTGGGTTCATTTAATATAACATTTAGACTAGCAGCTCATTCACCTTAACTTGATTTTTTTTTTTTTGCACCGGGGATTGAGCTCACAGCCTCGCGCCTGCCAGGGCAGGCACTTAAGGCACTGAGCCAAACTCCCTGCCCTAAGCCAAACTCCCGGCCCTTTAACTTCATTTTAACATTCTATAGTTATAGGACAGAACTACAGTCAGCAGATAAAATTCATAAGCACATCGTGTCGGTTAATAGTTGACACAATGGGAGCCAGGCTGACACAATGGGAGCCAGGCTTGGTGGCACACGCCTTTAATCCCAGCACTCGGGAGGCTGAGGTAGGAGGAGCGTTGGGAGTTTGAGGCCGGCTTGGTCCACAACACTAACGCAAGGCTGGCCTGAGCTACATAGTTCGACCCTGCCTCAAAGAAACTAGGGCTGGGGGTTTGGCTCAGTGGCTTAAGCGCTTGTCGGGCAGGCAAAAGGTTGTGAGTTTGATCCCTGGTGCCGCAACAAAAAAAAGTTGACAAGGCTTAAGAAGAAGTAGTTTGGTCAGCCGGGCGTGGTGGCGCACGCCTTTAATCCCAGCACTCGGGAGGCTGAGGTAGGTGGAGCGTTGTGAGTTCGAGGCCGGCTTGGGCTACAACGTGAGTGCAAGGCCGGCCTGAGCTACATAGTGTGACCCTGCCTCAAAAAACCAGGGCTGGGGAGTTTGGCTCAGCGGCTTAAGCGCCTGCCCTGGCAAGCGCAAGGTTGTGAGTTCAATCCCCAGTTCCGCAAAAAAAAAAAAGAAGAAGTAGTTTGGAAATAGAAAATTTTTTGTAGAAGCAGGCAGTATAGAAATAGCTTGTCAGGAATGCTGTGCCACCTGATGAACTTTTTTGTAGTCTGGATTACTTAAAATTAATGCTGTCAACCACAATTTCCAGTAATTAAGAGAAACCTAGCCAGGTGTGGGGACTCATGCCTGTTATCCTAGCACTTGGGAGGCTGAGGCAGGAAGATGTGCAAGTTCGAGGCCAGCTTGAACTATATAGCAAGACCCTGTCTCAAAAGAACTAAAAACTAGTTCATTCTGATTATGACTGAAAAACTGCAGCAGTCACTTAAGGTTTTCCATCATATCCTTTATGCCATGTTAATTCGTGACAACTTGCATTAACTGTAAGCAATCTTAGTATGTAAAATTTTTGTGAAAGAAAATTTGAAAATTTGTTACTTGGAGCCGGGCGTGGTGGCGCACGCCTTTAATCCCAGCACTCTGGAGGCTGAGATAGGAGGAGCGTTGTGAGTTCGAGGCCGGCTTGGGCTACAACGTGAGCGAAAGAGCGGCCTGAGCTACATAATGCGACCCTGCCTCGAAAAACTAGGGCCAGGAGGTTGGCTCAGTGGCTTAAGCGCCTGCCCTGGCAGGTGGTAAGGTTGTGAGTTTGATTCCTGGTGCCGGGGGAAAAAAAAAAAATTTGTTACTTGGATCATGGTAATATTGAAAATTATTTGTGCAATAACTACAAGTGAAAAATACTAAATGGAAACCACAAGATTGATGTATAGCTAGATGGTCTGGGTAATCTAGAAGCAAGATTAGGACACTTTAAAATGTCTTTGTTAGCCGGGCTTGGTGGCGCACGCCTTTAATCCCAGCACTCGGGAGGCTGAGGTAGGTGGAGCTTTGTGGGTTTGAGGCTGGTTTGGCCTACAATGCGAGCACAAGGCTGGCCTGAGCTACACAGTGTGACCCTGCCTCAAAAAAAAAAAAAAAAAAAACCAGGGCCGGGAGTTTAGTTAAGCAGCTTACGCACCTGTCAGGCAGGCACGAGGTTGTGAGTTCAATCCCTGGTGCCGCAAAAAAAAAAAAAAAATGTCTTTGTTAGTCAGACGTGGTGGCGCACTCTAATCCCAGCACTCAGGAGGCTGAGGCAGGAGGATCGTTGTGAGTTTGAGACCAGCCTGAGCTACAAAGTGAGTTCAAGTTCAGTCTGAACTGCATAGTGAGACCCTGTCTCAAAAAATAGGGCTGGGGATTTAGCTCAGTGGCCTAAGTGCCTGCCTGGCAGGTGCAAGGTTGTGAGTTCGATCCCCGGTACCCCAAAAAATAAAAATTATGTATGTATGTGTTTGTTTGTTTTTGGGTACCAGGGATTGAACTCAACCTTGTTTGCTTGCTAGGCGGGAACTTGTGCAGCTGAGCTGAACCCCCTGCTTGTTGTATATTTTAATTTAATTTTTTTTTTTTTTGTGGCACCAGGGATTGAACTCACAACCTCGTGCCTGCCAGAGCAGGCGCTTAAGGCACTGAGCCAAACTCCCAGCCCTAGTTTTTTGAGGCAGGGTCGCACTATGTAGCTCAGGCGGGCCTTGTGCTCGCGTTGTAGCCCAAGCCGGCCTTGAACTCACAACGCTCCGCCTACCTCAGCCTCCCGAGTGCTGGGATTAAAGGCGTGCGCCACCACGCCCGGCTTGTTGTATATTTTAAGTGGGATATTTTTGATCAAAAATAGTTTGAGTAATTATAGATATATACAAAGGCCTCTGGATGCAGACACTAAGCGTAACCTAGACTTGTGACAAAATAGCTAAGAAAAAGGGGGGAATTATTTTTGCCTCATTGTGTCAGAAGTTGCAGTGTTTATTTGGCTTCATTGCTCTTGGGTTTTTGGTGAGGCAGAAACTTAGTGAATGGGCATGGCAGATGCTGCTTATCCTTGGTCAGGGAGTAGAGAGAGCTTCAGAGCAGGAGCTTGAGGAAAGCCCCAAGGACAAGACACAGTTCTTAAGGTCCTATCCCCATTCCCTTCAACTAGGCTCTGCTTCCTAATGGCCCACTGAGCTGTGAACTCATTTGTGGGTTAATTTGCTGATGGGATCAGCATCCTCATGATCAATCTCTCTAGGCCCCACCTCTGAATATGACTGCACTTGGGATCAAGCCTTAGTACATGAGTCTTCGGAGGATCATTCATATTTAAATCATAACATCTGTTATTTAAGGGTTCATGCTAAAAAATCCTTTTGTAATGTATTTAGGTTTCCTGATTTTAATACATGTCTACAAGTAAATATATATATATATATATATATTTATATAAAACGTCTCGTTTCCGTTTAGTCTGTTTTACTGGCAATACGAAGCAGCATTTTTTCAGGATAATTTAATTTGCAATGTTTTAATATCAAAGACTCACTAAGATTGCAGAGGCTATGGCCAACTTTCGCAGAATGTTATATGCTACCCTATTGTGTAAAGTAATTACAGTGTAGTAATTTCCACACAAAATTTAAGACTTGGGTCACAAGGTTAATGGGGTTCCACTGGGCAGTTGGCAAGATTGAGTATATTTATTTCTAGCTTTTGTCTAAACTAGTCCTTAGTCTGGCTCTATTAATTAACTGAAAAACAGCCTGGCTTTAGGTGTAATAAGATGAATAAAATCTTTCTGGTATGGCCCTTAGCATAGTAATTAGCTATAAAGAAATACATTATTAGTGGTTCTTGGGAAATCTTTGTTGTTCGATAGCAAAATCAAAGATTCATCTGTAGCACTTGCAATAAAGCTAGGTGATAAGCTGTTTCCCCAAATACCAGCAGTTAGAGACAAATCAACCTGCCTAATGTTGGTTTCTGTTTGTAGAAAGTAGTGGGTCAGTGTCTGACAGGCACTAGAACACCAGAATCCTGATTTAGGCAGCACCTATTCCCTGGAGAGCAGCTAAACTTTAGGGTTTTATCTTAAGTAGGGACCACCGTTACCCACTGTATGAACTGGAGAACCCTGGGTTCCTCCTCCCAGCAAATTGAAAATTAAGGGCCCTCACTGAGAAGAAAACACTGAAAATCATTTCAGCAGGATAAAGAAAGAGAGACAAAATGAGAAAGCTTGGATCTCATGTTGGGAGGGGTGAATACAACCAGGAAAATTTGAGAAAGTAAGCCACAATATTTCTGAACACTACTTGTGAGCCATGTCTCTTTTCTAAAAGTTTAGGAGAATTCAGTGTAAAGATGAACAGTAGAAAATGGTAAATCTCAACTGGGCATGGTGGCGCACGCGTTTAATCCCAGCACTCGGGAGGCTGAGGCAGGAGGATCGTTGTGAGTTTGAGACCAGCCTGGGCCACAAAGTGAGTTCAAGACCAGTCTGAATTGCATAGTGAGACCCTGTCTGAAAAAATACTGCCCTAGATTTAGCTCAGTGGCGTAAGCCCCTGCTTGGCAGGCTCGAGGTTGTGAGTTCAATCCCTGGTACCAAAAACAACAACAAAAACCCACAAACAACAAAAAAAATCTCAACTAAGTCTCATAACAGGTTATCAAAATGTAACAGGAATGCTTTTTTAATTTTTTTTATTTTAAACAAAAGGAAAACCAGAAATCAAAACATAACAATTTCACCCCAACCAACAAAACAGCAACAATCATCAGCATATTGGATATATCCGAAAATTATTTAAGACAAAAAATACAGACATGAAACATTATCTAATTGTTAACACAATTGTTTTCAAATTAACATTTCACATTAAAAATAAAATCTGAAAGTGACCCTGAAAAAATTACATTTTACTCAAAGTTCTTTTTCTGTCACAACTAATTTTTTATATACATAGATTTTGTTTCAGATGACATGATACTCTACCCAGAGGATCCCAAGAACTCCACACCTGTCTTTTTGTGACAACTATGTATTGAGGTCTCCCAATACAGTTGTATTAAGGCTTACTTGATTTTTCATGTCGATTAATAATTGTTTTATATAACTGGGTGGACTAGTATTTGTTGCATTATTATCTCTTCCTCTTAGATTGTTCCCTTAATGTAATGACCTTCTTTGTCTCTCAATCAATTTTGGCTTAAAATTAACTTTATCTGCAAATAGCTACCTCTGCTTTTCTTCTGGACTCCTGTTGCATGAAGTATTGTTTTCCATCCTTTAACTTTCAGTCTATGCGTATCTTTTTGAATTAAATGTGTTTCTTGTATATAGCATATTGTTAGATCTTGCTTCTTGATCCATTCTGCCAGTCTATGTCTTTTGACTAATGAATTAAGACCATTAACATTGATGGTTAAACTGATATGTATTGACTTATCTTTATCATGTTGTTTTCTTTTTTCCTGGTGGATTCCTTCTGTTGGGGTTCATGGAGCTGTAGTACTTATCATCCCTTTCTAAAATGTCCTTCAAAATATTTTGGAGTGCTGGTTTAGTGGTCATGAATTTCCTCAACTGTTCATTATCATGGAAGTATTTTGTTTCTCCCTCTATTTTGAAAGATAGTTTTGCGGGATACATCAATCTGGGTTGAAATTTGTGTTCTTTTAGAACTTGGAGTACTTCACTCCAAGCTCTCCTTGACTTGAGAGTTTGTGCTGAGAAGTCCACTGTAATTCTGATGGGCTCTCCTTTATAGGTGATTTGTTTCTTTTCCCTAACAGCTTTTAAAATTTTATTCTTGTGTTGAATTTCTGGAATCTTGACTATGATATGCCTGGAAGTAGATTTTTTTTTATCATTGCTAATTGGAGTTCTATATGTCTCACTTATTTGTATGTCAAATTCTTTTTCTCTACCAGGAAAATTTTCTGACACAATGTCTGTAAGGATGTTTTCAATGTCGTTTGTAGTATCTCCTGCTTGTTCACTGACTCCAATTAATCTTATTTTTCTTTGTCTTGTCAAGCAACTGCTGGATTAATATCTCATGATCCCTTGCTAGTTTTGAAGAATCTTTTTTTTCCTGGTCCCTAATTGCAAGCCTATCTTCAATATCTGAGATCCTGTTCTCACATTGGCTTAATCTGCTTTGAATACTTTCAATAGAGTTTCTATTCTCCTGGATATCTACTTGAATCTGCTTTATGGAGTCCATTTGCTTCCTATGTTGTCCTTCCATAATTTGCTTAAGCTTGTTTATTTTTTTGTCTGTATCTGCCCTAACATCACTAAGCATGGTGTATATTTTGGTAATCTCTGTGGTTATTTGACAGATGATTTCTGATTTCATTTTTTCCAAAGCCTCATTCAACTGCTTTGTTACCACTTTTAAGAAACCTTGTAGGGAGCTTTCGGATTTTCTAACCTCATTGCCCCCTGGGTTTGCTCTTGGTGAACTGGGTGTCTGGGGTTGTGACCTGTTTAGGTGTCTTCTCATTTCTTTTCTTTTTTATTTTAATTCCTAAAGTGATGCCTGTTAGTTGCCTGCAGTAGGTTATTTTAGTGGTGGTATTAAGGGCTTCCATGTGATGAGCACTTCCCGGAGATATCTTCCAGGTGTAACTGGTTCCTGGGCTCCGAGTCTATTGGAAAATCCTGCCTCCTCAGTTTGTCAGAGATGAGAAACCACTGCTCGCCTAGCCCAGTCCCTGGTTCCTTGGCATTGTGCTTCAGCTCTCTCTGTGACCCCCAGTCAGTCCCAGTCCTAGACCAGCAAGGCCAACAGCTATCCAGTTCAATCGAGTCAGTTCTGGCTGCAGTGGCACCCACAGCACTAAACACAGCTAACAAAACAGTAAACTGATCCAACCCCTGATTTACAACACCCAACCATATAAAATAATTTATATCCATACAACAGGATAAAAAACAATCATATACAATAATTAGGTTCACAAAATGTCAATTCTGTCCCCAAGGGTGAGGACCCAAAATGAATTTAAGAAAAAGCAGAAAAGTGGGATAAGGGAAAAGAGACTGCAAGTAGTTTGGAGAACAAAGTTGGGTCCACCAACTCAGGAAAAACCACTGCAGAAGACTGAGGGAAAAGAAAGCCAAAAGAGACAGAAAACAGAGCAGAATAAGACCAGACCCAAAAGGAGGGCAGAAACCACACTCACGCTTTAAAAAACAAAGTCCACTTCCGGGCTTCTCTCTGGATTCACTGGTAGAAAGCCTGTGGAGACAGCAACCCAAATCATGGCACTGTATCCCCACAAGCCAGCAACTGTTCATGGATGGAGTAGTAGACAACCTTAGCAGGCCTGCCTTGAAAGCAGCCTCCTCAGGCTTGCAGCCATCCAGGCACTCTCCGCGGGTTTGTGCCCAGCTAGGAACCGATGGGGGAAGCTGTTACAGTTTTAGCCCCAGGCATATCTGGCCTGACTCCAGAATGGCTCCCTCGGGAGGACCAAGCCCTCCGCACTCACCGCCAGCCAGCACAGTCCTCCACACCCGCCGCTCTCCTCCACGGAGGAAAGGTTCCGCAGAGGCCCTGGGGTCACCAACTGCTGCCAACACCGCGACCGTGCACAGCCGGGCTCGAACAGCTCTCCTCTCGCAGTGAGTCCGGCTCCGGGAGAAGGCTCCGGCCAGCTACCACCTTCTTCTTAACTGAATTTTTTCTTTTCACTCTCTCTGTGAGGTTGGATTCAGACTTCAGGAACCCATCTCCCTCCTTTTTGTCTTCCTCAAGATGGTGTGTTCCCACATTTAGATGTGTTTCTCAGGCTGTTTTCCCTGCATCCTAGGACTCTGCCATCTTCCTGGAATTCAGCAGGAATGCTTTAATAAATATAAGATGTAGGAAGGATCTGAAAAACTGAAAAGGCACTCATGGATGTGTTTGACCTGGGCCCACACTGCTGCTAAATCAGAGTTGGAATATTGAGCCATGTTAATGCACAACCTGTGCAGTAGTTGTTCCTTTTTTCATGTTCTTGGTCAGTTTCATTTTGCCCTTATGTATGCTGTTAGCTTGGAAAGGGAGGAGGTTATCAAAGTCATGGCTTATTCATTTATGAGGAAAAAGGGCCGGGAGTTCAGCTCAGTGGCTTAAGCGCCTGCCCTGGCAGGTGGTGAGGTTGTGAGTTCGATTCCTGGTGTCACAAAAAAAAAAAAAAAAAAGACATTTACGAGGGAAAAAGAGGACAAGCTATCTGAAAAAATGGCGATCATTCCTTTGAAAGTTTCTGATCCCCTTGCCTTCTGCTTTCATGTTTCCCATCACCTCTTGCCCCTTTCATCTCTTTGTAGTTCAGACTACTGGCTTTATCAGTTAAAATCACTGCCATCATTCTGCTATGTTATTCTCAAATAATTCTCGATCATGATTTCTCACCCCATATCCAATTATTTTTCTCAAGTGGACTGAATACCTATTTTATACTAGGTATCGTATTTTATAAGTGGTACTCAGAGAAAATCTTTTGGACTTGTCTCACCACCTCACCTCCAGGAGGAAAACGGCCTGCATTTTCCTGAGCTTAGAATGGTGTCCGAAACATAATAGACATCCAATATTAGTTGAATTAATGAATGATAAACATAAGTTAACTGC